>CM054063.1:147967146-148004646 GCA_028641055.1 Alopecurus myosuroides
TCATGGATCAGTAGACAAGACCCTTTTCCTAATTAGGGTCGACACTAGCAGGCCTCAAAACCACGTCAGGCCTCCTGCCGGTGCCTTATCATCAAATTATTATTAACCATAACATTAGCATGATTGATTGTTTAAACATCGAGCCCCACAACATAATGAAATATAGTAACAGAAAGTAACGGGTAACAGACTCGAGCAGAAACAACCCTAAGCATGCTAGTAAGACACGGGCAACAAGCAAAGGGGTTATAGGTGTGGAGGTGAGGCTATATCAGGGTTAACGGATAACATGTGATAGGGTCGAACAGAAGCAACGATTCATAGGGCTAGCAGAAATAGACAACGGAAAGTATCGGTATCCAATGTGGAAAGAAACACAATGGTTCATGTGAGTGAATACTTGCCTGCAAACTCAGCAGCCTGGTACTGAGCTAGAACCTCAGAAGGGGTGTCGTAAGGCTCGTCTGTATCAACGTCGTCGTCTATTCGAGAAGAAGCAAACAAACAACGCAGAGAGACAAACAATCAATAAAATGGCATAATGCACAATCATGGGATGATGCATGTCAATTTAATTGATGCATCAGAATAAACTAGTTGACAAGATAACATGTTTAAATGGACCCATATGCAATTTGGATTGCATATGGAAAGCCCATGAATTAAGGTTGAAATAATTGTTTTACAACTAACCAACATGTGTAAGTGAATTAGCATGATGCATGGATGAGGAAAACAAAAGAAAACAACAACAGAAACAATTTGAAATAAGGTTTACCAAGTTTGGAATTTTTATTTATTAAGTTATGGAATTTGGGTTCCTTAAAGGGGTTACACAAGCATTTGTTGTTTTCACCAATTTAAATTGTTCAAAATAGATAACAAAGTTCATATTCGGAAAGAACACAAAATTTTAGGTGGAATACATGTTTCAATTATTGAAAAAGGAATTAGAATGAATTACTTATGAATTAAACAAGTTTAAAAACAAGATTTAATTGGAATTAAATTAAGTATGAATATTATTTGAATTTTATTTGTTCAAAACATTAATTAAAATTCATATTTGAAAAGTTTATACTTTTCTAGTTTGAAAACATATTTTATATGTTAAAAATAATTTAATTTGAGCAAGTTATGAATTTAGCAAATTAAATGATTTAAACAAGGTTTAAATTATTTAACCAATTTTAATTATTCAAAACATGAAAAAAATATTATATTTGAAAAGGTGGTTCAAAATGGCATGAAAAACATATTTTATTTGTGTTATTTGAATTAAGTTTGAATTAGTTATGCATTTAATCAAATTTGAAATGAATTGTTTGAATTTGAATTTTTAAACAATTTGAAATGTGCAAAACAGAAAACAAATGATGTAATCATGTAGAGAATTTAATTTGGTTCAGTAAACATATTTTATTTGTATTATTTGGAGTTGGCATTTAAAAGTTATTTTCATTTTGGACCTAGGGACTAATCTGTGAATAAACTGGACTCATATTGAAAGAAATGGGCCGAAAAAAAAATTAAGTGCACCGCGCAGGGACCTACATAGGCCACTGCCAGTGGGCCAGGGCCTCCGTGGCGCCTAGGTGGCGTGGCTGGGGGTCGACGTGGCCTCCAGGGCCACTGACGCGCGGGCCCAGCGCGCGCGCGTGGAAGGAAAAAATTGGGGGGCGAATTGCCTCCCGCGGGGATCGAACCCGCGATGCCCAGCGAGCGCGCACGGGGATGTTGCCAGTGGGGTGTGCTGCGAGTGCTTGTCAGGTATAGGTGCTGGTGGGTGGATATTGTTCAGTAACGTTGCTAACTGTATTTTTCTACAGGTTCAGGTCTGAACCTTGGCCGCGAAGGGGAGACGGCCGCCGGCGGACTGCGATTCGCGGTGGCTGCTGTCCGCGCGTGCTGGTGCTGCGTGTGGTGGCCGTGTGCATGCTCGCGGCGTGACGCAGAGAGAGAGGGGAAGGAAACGAGGAGGGGGAGCTCACCTCGGTGAAGAACAGAGGGAGCAGGGAGGTGGCGACCGGCGACGGAGTCGGGGACGGCGGCGGCGCTCCGGTGACCCTCGGGGGAAACCGAGGAAACGGCGCGGGAGAGGGAGGCGTGGGCTCTCCGTTCCCGGCCCTAGCTAGGACGGTGGTGCAGCGGTGGCGCGGCGATCGCCGGAGCGAGGCGGCGGTGGTGGTTGCTCTCGGTGGGGATACAGAGAGGATAGGGCGGAGGGAGAGAAAAGAGGAGAAGTGGCGGCGCTCGAGGGAGAAGGAGGAGCTAGGGCACCGAGGAGGCTCGGCCTCGACCTAAAAGGAGGAGGGTGGAGCTCGGATCGCCTTCCTTCTCTGCACCTGTCAACGTGGACAGTCGCATCTGCCTGCCGTACAGAGGTTAGGGATGAGCGAGGGGGTAGCAGGCCAGGGCTAGGTGGGCTGGCCCAAATGGGCTGGCTGCCCTTTCCCCCTCTCCTTTCTTTATTTTATTTTGCTGTTTCTCTTTTTTTTTGCAGATTTGAAAAAAAAAGGAGAGAAAAGGAGAGGTTTTGGGCTAGAGAAAATTTAGGGATAAATTGTATGAGTTATTTATTATAAAAACAGCAATGTCCCACCTTTTGTTTCCCAATAATTTTATTTTAGGTTGCTGTTTGGAAAATAATTGAATTTTGATTGAATTTGAGATTAAATGAATAATTGAAACTTAATCAATGTAAAGTTTTTAATTTCAAGTTTAATTGAAACAAGTGAATGAATTGTTTTGGTAATTTCCATAAATTTCAAATGGTTGCTGTTTGTAATTGAATTTGAATGCAATTTGAATTAAGTGAAATATTAAAAAGAACAATTCAATAGTTTGAGCTTTTAATTTTTAATAGAAACAAATGGATGTTTTATTTGAACTTTTTATTTGGAAAATTGTAACATAACAAGTATGAACAATTAGATTTGGAAATTGGTTTGAATTTGAAATAGAAAACAATTGAAAACAGATGCAAAACAAAAGGAAAAACAAATGCAAAACAAATGCAATGATGATGTCATGATGCAAAACAATAATAAAACAAGAAACAAACATTCTAAAGGGAGTTTTTCATACTTGGGATGTTACAAAACGCCCCCCCCCTTGAAGGAATCGCGCCCCGAGATTCCTACTGAGAAGTGAAAAGGTCCGGATACTTCTTGCGAAGATCCTCTTCGGTCTCCCACGTTGCCTCTTTATCGGAATGATGGGACCACTGCACTTTCAAGAACTTGGTGCTCTTGTTGCGAGTCTTACGCTCGGTCTCATCGAGAATACGAACAGGGTGCTCCTCATAAGATAGATCTTCTTGCAGTTCAATGGAATCATGATCAACTGCACGATCTGGATCTTTGAAACACCTCTTGAGCTGTTGTAACATCCCAAGTATGAAAATATCCCTTAGAATGTTTGTTTCATGTTTATTAAAGTATTGCATCATGTCATCATTTTGTTTCCATTTGTTTTCATGTTGTTTGCATTTGTTTCTTAATTGTTGCATCTGTTTTTCCCTGTTTTCACAATTCAAATTTAAACTTTATTCAAACAATTATTTCATACTTGCTCTGTTACAACCTTTTAAATAAAATCCTCAAACAAAAACAACCAATTTGTTTTCCTTTTATTCCATAATGCTCACTTATTAAAAGGATGGTTTTAATTCAATCAATTAAATCCAAATCACATTTCAAATTCAAATCAAGTCTTCAAATCAGCACCCAACTTGAGTTTATAAAAATCTCCAAATCAAATCAACTAATTTAATCAACTTAACCATAGGGTCTACCCTATTAAAATGGTTTGTTTTCATAATGTTTACTTAATATAAAAATTCATTCAAATTTTGGTTTAAATACAAACAGCAAGTTAATTTCAAACTTTCTGAAAACAAAACTTGGCATTTTTTTTCTTTTAACCAAATTTTTCTAAAAAATTTGCTAACCTAAAACCTATCCTTTTCTTCCAAATACTAATTCTACAAAAAAAACAGAAAAAGGAATTTTTTTTAAAAAAAAAGGAAAACGGAGCCAGGGGCAGTGGGCTGCGCGCAGCCCACTTCCTTTCCTCGCGCGCAGCAGCCCACCTGGCCCGATACCTCTTCGCTGGCCGCCCCCGTCGTCATGTTCAGGTACGGCAGGGCATCTAGCGGTGCCACCGCGGCAACCCTCGCCTCCGACGGCCGATCCAGCGCCGTACCCTCTATATATACGCCCTACGGACCGCGCGCCGCCAACCCTAACCCCTAGGTATCCTGTTCCCCCTCGATTCCGCCGCCGTCGCCATGGAGGTCCAGCACCCCACCTAGCTACTGTAAACGAGCCACCCCTTCCTCCTCGTTCGTTTAAACACCGGAGCACCCACGGAGAGCAGCCAGGACGTCGCCGCCGTCCACGACCCGCCGCTGCTGTCGCCGTCACGCCGTCGTCATCACGCCTCTGCTTCGTCTACGCACGGTGGTGAGCCACCGTGATCCTTCCCTCTCTTCCTCTCCTGCTTGCACACGCACCTGCACACTCACTGCACCTCCAGATCGCATCATGGCGCCGCAACGCAACGTTGATCGCCGCCGACGACTCGATCTCTGTCAGGTTCAGAGTTGGCGCGTCAGTTAGTTTCAGTTAACACTTGGATCTGAAACTCATCCTCACTGCTCCGCTTACTCTGTCGAAACTGACGAAGCAGCGCACTGGTTCAGTGCATCGTGCGCGCAGCGAGAGGTGCACGGTTCGAGCCCTCGCGCTGCGATTAAAATCCACACTTTTTTTTCCACCGCGTGGCTGACAGGCATGCCCCACCAGGCAGTGACCCTGGTGGCCACGCAAGCGCGCGCAGCGCCACGCTGGCCCGTGGCCCACGCACAGTGGCTGTGGCTAGCCCACTGTGCGGTGCAAAACGTTTCTGCACGTTTCTGTTTCAAAATAAATTCTTTTTAAAATTGCAGTTTGACCCCTCAAAACAAAAACCTTAATAACTTCTAAAATATAATTCCAAATAATAAACTCTAAACATGTTTGTTGTTCTAAATTTAATTGTCTATCCAATGAATCCATTTGTGTACTGTTTTGAAATTTCCAAATGCGTTTGAATTTCAAATTCAAATAATTCAATTGCAATTTGCTAAATTTCATAACTAATTCATTATTAATCCAATTAATGCAAATAAAATATGTTCTCCATACCATTTTGAACCACCTATTCAAATATAAATTTTATTTCATGTTTTGAATAATTTAAATTGCCTAAATAATTTAAACCTTATTTAAATCATTTAAAATTGCTAAAATCATAACTTGCTCAATTTAAATTATTTTTGAACATGCAAAATATGTTTTCAAACCACCAAAGTATAAAATTTTCAAATATGAGTTTGAATTTATGTTTTGAACAAATAAAATTCAAATAAAATTCATGCTTGTTTTAAATTCATTTAAAACTTGTTTAATATTGTTTAAGGCATAATAAATTCATCCTAATTCCTTTTTCAATATTGGAAACATGTAATCCACCCAAAATTTTATGATCTTTTCAAATATGAATTTTGTTATTTATTTTGCACAAATTACCTTGGTGAAAACAACAAATACATGTGTGTCCCCTTTAAGGACCAAAAAATTCTTTAACTTAATAAATAAATTTCTAAATTGCTAAACCTCATTTCCATTTGGTTCTATTGCTGTTATTTAGTTGTTTTCCTCATGCAGGCATCATGCTAACAACTTTCACATGATAATTAATTGTAAATCATTTGTTTCCACTTAATTCATGGACTCTTGCCATATGCAATCCAATTGCATATGGGTCCATTTAAATTGTGTTACCATGTCAACTAGTTTATTTTGATGCGTCTATTAACTTGACATGCATCATCCCATGATTGTGCACTATGCCATGATATTGATTGTTTATCTTTCTGTATTGTTTGTTTGCTTCTTCTCGGATAGACGACGACGTTGAGACCGACGATCTTTACGACACCCCTTCCGAGGATCTAGCTCAGTACCCGGCTGCTAAGTTTGCAGGCAAGTTATCACTCACATGAACCATTGTGTTCCTTTCAACATTGGTTACCGATACTTTCCGTTGTCTATTTTTGCTGGCCATATGTATCGTTGCTTCTGTTACGAACCTATCACATGATACCCTGAACCCTGATATTGCCTCACCTCCAGTCCTAAAACCCCGTTGCTTGGGCCCGTGTCTTACTAGCATGCTTAGGGTTGTTTTTCTCGAGTCTGTTATCAGTTACTTTCTGTTATCATATTCTATTCTATTCTGGGGCTCGATGTTAAACAACAACCTGTTAATTTGAGGTAATAATAATTTGCTGATAAGGCACCGGCAGGAGGCCCGGCGTGGTTTTGAGGCCTGCTAGTGTCGACCCTAATAGGAAAAGGGTCTTGTCTACTGATCCATGATGAGCGCACTATCCGCATGTGGGAAGCGTGTATGGGCGCCCCCCTCAATTTGATTCGATTCGTATCTCGTCCAAATCACCACACTTAGTTCGGGCTTTCCATTTGATGCACGCATATGCAGGTACGAACCCGAGGCCAGGGTGGAACTTTTGTAGTCGGCATTTAGGGCGGCGTGGTCTTCCAGTGCTATGAGGGTCCCCTTTTCTTCGTGGGGCTCGATTAGCCGCGCACGCACAGCACGTGGTGCTTTGGGCTTGATGCGAAGAAGAGTCGAGTTGTGTTGAGTGCCCCGCTTGGTGGGAAAGGCCTTCCCATCTGGCGGGTTATTCTTACGTGTACGGCCAAATTGGTGCACCCCTGCAGGGATAAATCTTCTCGAGAAGCCTTGTTTTCCGCGGTTATGGTTGACTTGGTGAAAGTACTGGCTAACAAGTACTCAGAACAACTTACACCTAAGTAATGATAACTTGACTAGTAATAGGCTTATTGACACAATAACTTGATCCATCATTAATCCAATTGTGTGAGTTATCCTCGGATTGCTTCTTTGGATAAGGGGCGAGATCCAGGATGGGTTTGTTTGGTGGTTAGCTACAGTTGGTTACGATACGCTATCTCATCTCTTTCTGTTAGACCGGAAGTTGTAGTATGTTCTGTAGTTGGTTAGTGCAGCCAGTTGCAGCATCTTTTATACCCCCCTTTCTTCCGTTGATCCCAAGGCATCTGTGCCGGGAGTTGACGGGCTACACTTTGGTGAACTGTGAGTCTTGCTTGCCAGTACGTTTATGTACTGACCCCTTTGGGGCTGTGGTTTCCACAGACTACGCTTACGAGGATCCCCGTGACGGCTACTACGTGGAGTTTGACGAGGCTGCTGACGAGTAGGTAGCGGACCCGGGCAGGATCCGAGACATCGTGGATGGGCTCCGTTTTCTTTTCATCCCCGGCTTCTTAAGCCTATTTGGATTTGTCTGTACTCAGACCCTTTGAATGCTTCCGCTGAGATGTAATGATGTTATGTTGGGACATGTGTCCTCTGGATGATTGTATTTGCTATCTCTGCTCTAGTGAGAGCTATTTGCAACCTATTTCAATCTTTTGTGTCTTAGAGATATGTTATGTTATCATCTTGTTCAAAGTCGTTGACGTACCATGTGTGTATGGTATGAAGTACGTCAATGGTAGTGTCCTGATTTCTACGGGATAGTTTACATCGACGGTGAATAGTAAAGATTGGTTGTCACACATAAGTGTTGGCCTACTCGTAAGAGATGCAGGTGCCGGTAAGCCCCGTAATCCAATCAAAATACTGTTCAGTTCGTACGGTGAGTATCCTCTAGAAGTCCGGGTGCGACAAATGGTATCAGAGCCTGTCTGCCTGTAGGATCCCTTTTACTGGTCGCAGTTGAGTCTAGAAACTATTTTGTAGCTATATAGGAAAAATGAAACGTGAGAGTAGGAATTCTGCCATTTTATTTCTTTCCCCACCCCCCCCCCACCCTTTTCTGGTAAGGAAGTGCAACGTTGTTTTCCCTCCTCACCTAAACTTTCAAGTTAGGTTTTCACGAATCCTGGTTTCTCTGGGATAGTTATATCTACTAGTCCATAGGAATGGAGGTGGTTGTGACATGATTTATCATGTTGCCTACTCATGATTGAGAACGGAGGCGTGTAAGCCCCGGAAGCAAATCCTCTATCCCTTAAGCAGTAGATATTGATCCTTTAGAAGCCCGGATGGGTTTTTCCGTAGTACCTCAGGAGTTTTGGTCTCGTGTTTTCCCGTTGTTGCTTCGATATCCTGTTTTTCTCAACATCCTTTTCGTCCGTTGAAACCTTGTTGTTGCTTTCCACTTCAGTTCTTCTACCGGCGTCTAATCAAAACTTCCCCGATCATCTGCAGATGGATCTCAGGTTCTTCCCGCAGGTGGTTCGGATGACTCGTTGCGAGAGCACCGCCGGTTATCCGGAGATGCTGAGAGACATGGTCACTTATCTGGGGTTCCGTTGGGCACCAGAGTACCAGGTCTACGAGCAGCAGCGAGAGTTTTACCAGACCTACTACCAGGCTATCGTCTACATTCTGTCAGATGATGGCATGAGCGTTGTCCACCGCTACGAGGCAGTAGGTTCCACAGTGGATATGGCCGTGCAGCAGGCAGCTTATATGAGTCTCACCGTCCTTCGTGCTGACTACTGGGGATTTGACGATTCTATCTATCGCCACATCCCCCGTGGTTACATCACTTCGGAGGGAGCTCACTTCACTCTCTACGACAACCTGGATGTCTACGAGCATGATAACACCAGACTGCACACCACCGCTCAGTTTGTGAGGCACAGTGACACCGTTGCCACCACACTTTCTCAGGAGTTGGCCTCAGTTAGAGAGCAGCTCTACCTTGCTTTGACTCGTCTGGCGACGTACACCACAGACTTTGTTGGAGATGAGCGCTTTGCACGTTTCGATCAGCCAGTTGGTCGTCGTCTGCCAGATGCTGGAGGTTACGAGCCGATCAGGGGTCCACTTCTCAACCTCGGAGCTGGATACACTGGGATTCCACGCTTTGGAGCATAGGGAGTCGACGCTATGTACTTCACCACACCTAGAGTCGCTCTCAGACCACGTCAGATCTATGTGGATCGTCAATCTACTTACTTTCGTGGGATTCCTCCTCACCGTATCTCTCGTCGTACTACTCACCGCCGTCCTGCGTGATGAGCAGGGGAGTACCGATGTATCCATTCATAGCTATGTTTAGTTATCCTTTGGCTTTCGAACCATGTAATGGTGTGTTGGATATTCTGATGTATTTGAACATGTGATGATGTACCTGTTGGTTATCTATTCATGCGTCGGAATAATCTCTCTTTCGGTTTCCAAGTCTGTCTGTTTCTGTTGTTGTGCTAAAATGCATGTCTATTCAGGATGCCGCCAACAAGGAGCAACCCGCCTGAGCCACCTCCGATCACGGAGCTGTTGACTCAGATGACTCAGGTCGTGACTCAGATGGCCCAGATCCAGGCTAACCAGCACAACAACCAGAATGCTCCGCGAGTCAGCATCAAGGAGTTTCTGAGTCTGGGGCCGAGAGCTTTCATGGCAACACGGGAGCCTCTGGATGCTGATGACTGGATCAGGGAGATGGCCAGGGCTCTTGACATTACTCACGTTGCTGAGGAAGACAAAGTCAAGTACGCCGCCTACCTACTGAAGGGTCAGGCAGCTACCTGGTGGGAGAACTACCAGACCATGAGAGCTGGATACCCAATCACCTGGGGCTGTTTCAAGGATGCCTTCCTGAAGCACCACATCCCAGATGGTCTCATGGAAAGGATGCGTGAAGAGTTCTGCTCTCTTAAGCAGGGCAAGCTGGACGTCATTGGCTACCAGAATGAGTTCAATCGCCTCGCTCGTTATGCTGGTGATGAGGTGTCCACTGAGGCCAAGAAGATGGCAAGGTTCCGCCGAGGTTTTAACCCGGAACTCAAGTACGCCCTCACCAACATCAAGTGCAAGGACTTCGAGGAGCTCGTGAACACCGCACTCAATGAGGAAAATGGGCGCAAGGCGTTCGAGGAGTCCCGCAAGCACTCACGTGAGGGTGGTTCCTCCTCCAACATGACCACCCCTCCGCAGAAGCGCCGCATCTGGGTGCCAAATAGTGCTGTCACTAGGGCTCCATATGCCCAAGCTTCTCCAGGCTTCGCTTCCCGCCCACCCAACCCATCTCAGATGCAGGGTCAGAGGTTCTCAATGGGGCAGCCAAGGCCAGATGCACCTCGTGTCGTCACTTGCTACAAATGCAAGCAGACAGGGCACTATGCTGATAAGTGCACTCAGAGGCAGCTACCTCCCTCACCTCCTCGCCCCAACACCAACCAGGCAATGGTTCGTGCTCCCCCGGCTAAAGCCTTCAACTCCAACAACAGGCCTGTCGGGAGGACCGCGAGGGTGAACCATATCAAGGCCGACAAAGCTGAGGAAGCTGCTGACTTCGTTCTCGGTACATTCCCCATAAACTCTAACCCAGCTAAAGTGTTGTTTGATACCGGAGCATCGCATTCGTTCGTGTCAAAGATCTTTGCGACAGCAGTTAAGCTCCCTTTTGTTAGTTTGGGTTCCCCGCTAGTAGTAAACTCCCCGGGAGCAACTATGCAAACTTCCAAGATCAGTCATGAGAATCAGATCCTAATTGGAGGTCACATATTCCTTGCTTCCCTCATTCTGCTTGGCAATTCTGACATTGATGTCATTCTTGGCATGGATTGGTTGAAGGCCAATAAAGCTACGATTGATTGTGCTAAGAAGTCGATAACTCTGTTCCACCCGTTTGGCCAGATAGTCTATTCTCCAAGTGAATCAAGTTCTGTTCAGCTATACACCCTGGATGCAAAACCTCTACCTCTACTCGAAAATGTTCCGGTGGTTTGTGAATTCCCTGACGTCTTTCCAGAAGAGTTGCCAGGGATGCCTCCGGACAGAGCAGTTGAGTTTGTGAACGAGCTTGAACCAGGTACTGCTCCAATCTCTAAGCATCCATACAAGATAGCTCCTCCTGAACTGAAATTGTTAAAGGAGCAAATCGATATGTACATGGAGAAAGGTTACATTCAGCCTAGTTCTTCCGCTTGGGGTTGCCCAACTCTGTTCATTGCCAAGAAGGATCAAACAAAAAGACTCGTGGTTGACTATCGTCCTCTCAACGAGAAAACCATCAAAAACAAGTATCCAATTCCTCGTATCGATGATCTTTTTGATCAACTTGCTGGAGCCTCAATATTCTCAAAGTTGGACTTGAGGATGGGTTACCATCAAATAAAGATCAGAAAGGAAGATATTCCTAAGACAGCTTTCACCACTCGGTACGGTCTATATGAATACACCGTCATGTCCTTTGGTCTCACCAATGCACCGGCGACGTTCTCAAGACTCATGAATTCTGTTTTCCATGAATACCTCGACAAGTTCGTTGTGGTATATCTTGATGACATCCTGGTCTACTCAAAATCTGAGGAAGAGCATGGAGAACATCTTCGTCTCACTCTCATGAAACTCCGCGAGCATCGTCTATATGCCAAGTTCTCCAAATGTGAATTCTGGATTCCAGAAGTTGCTTACCTTGGTCATATCATCTCTGCCAAGGGCATAGCCATTGACCCAGAAAAGGTTAAGGCAATTGTTGATTGGAAACCTCCAAAGACGGTGAAGCAAGTCAGAAGTTTTCTTGGCTTGGCTAGCTATTGCAGACGTTTCGTCCAAAACTTTTCCAAGATTGCTAAACCTCTCACTGATCTCACAAAAAAGGACAAGAAGTTCGTTTGGACTCCACAATGTGATGAGAGTTTCAATCTCTTGAAGACTAAACTCACTTCTACCCCAGTTCTGGTTGGCCCAGATACTACCAAACCTTTCCAGATATTCTGCGATGCATCTCTCCAAGGTCTAGGTGCAGTTCTTATGCAAGAACGTCAAGTTGTGGCTTATGCTTCACGTCAGTTGAATGCACATGAGCAAAACTATCCCACACATGATCTAGAACTTGCAGCAGTTGTGTTTGCCCTCAAGAAATGGAGGCAATACTTGTTGGGTAACCGCACTGAAATCTTTTCCGATCATAAAAGCCTGAAATACATCTTCACTCAGCCAGATCTAAACCTCAGGCAAAGGAGATGGATTGAAAAGATTAAAGACTTTGATCTCACCATTTCTTACACTCCAGGCAAGGCTAATGTTATGGCCGATGCTCTCAGTCGCAAGTCGTATTGCAATAATCTCATGATCATGGAAAGCCAACCTCCACTTCATGAAGAATTCCAGAAGCTGAACCTTGGTCTTGTTCCTCAAGGCTATCTTGCTAGCTTGACAGCCAGTCCAACTCTCGAGGACAAGATTCGTTCTGAACAACTTCGTGATACTGAAATCAAGAAGATGGTAGAACACATCAAAGAAGGCAAGGAGAAATTTAAGTCCTTCTCAGTTGATGATAAAGGAACTGTGTTCTTCGAAGGACGCATTGCAGTTCCTCAAGTTCAAAGTCTCAAAGATATCATTCTCAAGGAGGCTCATGAAACTCCTCTCTCCATCCACCCTGGAAGTACAAAGATGTACCAGGATCTTAAGACACTGTATTGGTGGCCTGGCATGAAACGTGAAATTGCTCAATACGTTTCTGAATGCGATGTTTGTCAACGTGTTAAGGCAGTCCATCAGAAAACAGCAGGTCTACTTCAACCTCTGAAAATTCCTGAGTGGAAGTGGGACATGATTGAAATGGACTTCGTCACTGGTTTTCCAAAGTCCAAGAAGGGCAACGATGCAATCTTCGTTGTTATTGATCGTCTCACTAAGGTAGCTCACTTCTTTGCTGTTAAAGAAACAATATCAGCTAGCCAGTTAGCAGAACTCTACACAGCAAAGATTGTTCCTCTTCATGGTGTTCCATTGGAAATAAGCTCAGACCGTGGAAGCATATTCACTTCTCATTTCTGGAAAAGCTTTCAAGAAGCATTGGGCACCAAACTTCTGTTCAGCACAGCTTATCACCCTCAGTCTCAAGGGCAAGTCGAAAGAGTCAATCAGATTCTCGAGGATATGCTCAGAGCATGTGGTCTCTCCTTTGGCATGAAATGGGAGGATTGCCTTCCATATGCTGAATTCTCCTACAACAACAGCTACCAGGCAAGCCTAGGCATGGCACCATTTGAAGCACTCTATGGCCGCATATGCAGGAGTCCAATCAATTGGTCTGGAGCTGGTGAACGTTCACTCTTAGGCCCTGACATTGTTAAGGAAGCCGAGGAGAAAGTTCGCATCATTCGTGACAATCTCAAGATTGCTCAGTCTCGTCAGAAAAGCTACTATGACAGCAAGCACAGGGATATGATCTATGCACCTGGTGACAAGGCATATCTCCGTGTAACTCCCCTCAGAGGCACTCATCGTTTTGGTGTGAAAGGAAAGCTTGCACCAAGATACATTGGTCCTTTCAACATTCTCTCAAGGCGGGCAGAAAATGCCTATCGTCTTGAACTTCCAGAAAAACTATCCAAGGTGCACGATGTGTTCCACGTGTCACAGCTCAAGAAGTGTTTCAAAGATCCGGATCGTGCAGTTGATCATGATTCCATTGAACTGCAAGATGATCTATCTTATGAGGAGCACCCTGTTCGTATTCTCGATGAGACCGAGCGTAAGACTCGCAACAAGAGCACAAAGTTCTTGAAAGTGCAGTGGTCGCATCATTCCGATAAAGAGGCAACGTGGGAGACCGAAGAGGATCTTCGCAAGAAGTATCCGGACCTTTTCATTTCTCAGTAGGAATCTCGGGGCGCGATTTCCTTCAAGGGGGGCGTTTTGCAACATCCCAAGTATGAAAATATCCCTTAGAATGTTTGTTTCATGTTTATTAAAGTATTGCATCATGTCATCATTTTGTTTCCATTTGTTTTCATGTTGTTTGCATTTGTTTCTTAATTGTTGCATCTGTTTTTCCCTGTTTTCACAATTCAAATTTAAACTTTATTCAAACAATTATTTCATACTTGCTCTGTTACAACCTTTTAAATAAAATCCTCAAACAAAAACAACCAATTTGTTTTCCTTTTATTCCATAATGCTCACTTATTAAAAGGATGGTTTTAATTCAATCAATTAAATCCAAATCACATTTCAAATTCAAATCAAGTCTTCAAATCAGCACCCAACTTGA
The DNA here is from genome assembly GCA_028641055.1 of Alopecurus myosuroides. Lineage (NCBI taxonomy): Eukaryota > Viridiplantae > Streptophyta > Magnoliopsida > Poales > Poaceae > Alopecurus > Alopecurus myosuroides. The sequence continues at coordinate 147,981,281 of CM054063.1, forward strand.
GTTTATAAAAATCTCCAAATCAAATCAACTAATTTAATCAACTTAACCATAGGGTCCACCCTATTAAAATGGTTTATTTTCATAATGTTTACTTAATATAAAAATTCATTCAAATTTTGGTTTAAATACAAACAGCAAGTTAATTTCAAACTTTCTGAAAACAAAACTTGGCATTTGTTTTCTTTTAAACTAAATAGCTTAACCTAATTTTCCTAAAAATTTTGCTAACCTAAAACCTATCCTTTCCTTCCAAATCCTAATTCTACAAAAAAAAACAGAAAAAGGAATTTAAAAAAAAAGAAAAAGAAAAAGGAAAACGGAGCCAGGGGCAGTGGGCTGCGCGCAGCCCACTTCCTTTCCTCGCGCGCAGCAGCCCACCTGGCCCGATACCTCTTCGCTGGCCGCCCCCGTCGTCATGTTCAGGTACGGCAGGGCATCTAGCGGTGCCACCGCGGCAACCCTCGCCTCCGACGGCCGATCCAGCGCCGTACCCTCTATATATACCCCCTACGGACCGCGCGCCGCCAACCCTAACCCCTAGGTATCCTGTTCCCCCTCGATTCCGCCGCCGTCGCCATGGAGGTCCAGCACCCCACCTAGCTACTGTAAACGAGCCACCCCTTCCTGCTCGTTCGTTTAAACACCGGAGCACCCACGGAGAGCAGACAGGACGTCGCCGCCGTCCACGACCCGCCGCTGCTGTCGCCGTCACGCCGTCGTCATCACGCCTCTGCTTCGTCTACGCACGGTGGTGAGCCACCGTGATCCTTCCCTCTCTTCCTCTCCTGCTTGCACACGCACCTGCACACTCACTGCACCTCCAGATCGCATCACGGCGCCGCAACGCAACGTTGATCGCCGCCGGCGACTCGATCTCTGTCAGGTTCAGAGTTGGCGCGTCAGTTAGTTTCAGTTAACACTTGGATCTGAAACTCATCCTCACTGCTCCGCTTACTCTGTCGAAACTAACGAAGCAGCGCACTGGTTCAGTGCATCGTGCGCGCAGCGAGAGGTGCACGGTTCGAGCCCTCGCGCTGCGATTAAAATCCACACTTTTTTTCCACCGCGTGGCTGACAGGCATGCCCCACCAGGCAGTTACCCTGGTGGCCACGCAAGCGCGCGTAGCGCCACGCTGGCCCGTGGCCCACGCACAGTGGCTGTGGCTAGCCCACTGTGCGGTGCAAAACGTTTCTGCACGTTTCTGTTTCAAAATAAATTCTTTTTAGAATTGCAGTTTGACCCCTAAAACAAAAACCTTAATAACTTTTAAAATATAATTCCAAATAATAAACTCTAAACATGTTTGTTGTTCTAAATTTAATTGTCTATCCAATGAATCCATTTGTGTACTGTTTTGAAATTTCCAAATGCATTTGAATTTCAAATTCAAATAATTCAATTGCAATTTGCTAAATTTCATAACTAATTCATTATTAATCCAATTAATGCAAATAAAATATGTTTTCCATACCATTTTGAACCACCTATTCAAATATAAATTTTATTTCATGTTTTGAATAATTTAAATTGCCTAAATAATTTAAACCTTATTTAAATCATTTAAAATTGCTAAAATCATAACTTGCTCAATTTAAATTATTTTTGAACATGCAAAATATGTTTTCAAACCACCAAAGTATAAACTTTTCAAATATGAGTTTGAATTTATGTTTTGAACAAATAAAATTCAAATAAAATTCATGCTTGTTTTAAATTCATTTAAAACTTGTTTAATATTGTTTAAGGCATAATAAATTCATCCTAATTCCTTTTTCAATATTGGAAACATGTAATCCACCCAAAATTTTATGATCTTTTCAAATATGAATTTTGTTATTTATTTTGCACAAATTACCTTGGTGAAAACAACAAATACATGTGTGTCCCCTTTAAGGACCAAAAAATTCTTTAACTTAATAAATAAATTTCTAAATTGCTAAACCTCATTTCCATTTGGTTCTATTGCTGTTATTTAGTTGTTTTCCTCATGCAGGCATCATGCTAACAACTTTCACATGATAATTAATTGTAAATCATTTGTTTCCACTTAATTCATGGACTCTTGCCATATGCAATCCAATTGCATATGGGTCCATTTAAATTGTGTTACCATGTCAACTAGTTTATTTTGATGCGTCTATTAACTTGACATGCATCATCCCATGATTGTGCACTATGCCATGATATTGATTGTTTATCTTTCTGTATTGTTTGTTTGCTTCTTCTCGGATAGACGACGACGTTGAGACCGACGATCTTTACGACACCCCTTCCGACGATCTAGCTCAGTACCTGGCTGCTGAGTTTGCAGGCAAGTTATCACTCACATGAACCATTGTGTTCCTTTCAACATTGGTTACCGATACTTTCCGTTGTCTATTTTTGCTGGCCATATGTATCGTTGCTTCTGTTACGAACCTATCACATGATACCCTGAACCCTGATATTGCCTCACCTCCAGTCCTAAAACCCCGTTGCTTGGGCCCGTGTCTTACTAGCATGCTTAGGGTTGTTTTTCTCGAGTCTGTTATCAGTTACTTTCTGTTATCATATTCTATTCTATTCTGGGGCTCGATGTTAAACAACAACCTGTTAATTTGAGGTAATAATAATTTGCTGATAAGGCACCGGCAGGAGGCCCGGCGTGGTTTTGAGGCCTGCTAGTGTCGACCCTAATAGGAAAAGGGTCTTGTCTACTGATCCATGATGAGCGCACTATCCGCATGTGGGAAGCGTGTATGGGCGCCCCCCTCAATTTGATTCGATTCGCATCTCGTCCAAATCACCACACTTAGTTCGGGCTTTCCATTTGATGCACGCATATGCAGGTACGAACCCGAGGCCAGGGTGGAACTTTTGTAGTCGGCATTTAGGGCGGCGTGGTCTTCCAGTGCTATGAGGGTCCCCTTTTCTTCGTGGGGCTCGATTAGCCGCGCACGCACAGCACGTGGTGCTTTGGGCTTGATGCGAAGAAGAGTCGAGTTGTGTTGAGTGCCCCGCTTGGTGGGAAAGGCCTTCCCATCTGGCGGGTTATTCTTACGTGTACGGCCAAATTGGTGCACCCTTGCAGGGATAAATCTTCTCGAGAAGCCTTGTTTTCCGCGGTTATGGTTGACTTGGTGAAAGTACTGGCTAACAAGTACTCAGAACAACTTACACCTAAGTAATGATAACTTGACTAGTAATAGGCTTATTGACACAATAACTTGATCCATCATTAATCCAATTGTGTGAGTTATCCTCGGATTGCTTCTTTGGATAAGGGGCGACATCCAGGATGGGTTTGTTTGGTGGTTAGCTACAGTTGGTTACGATACGCTATCTCATCTCTTTCTGTTAGACCGGAAGTTGTAGTATGTTCTGTAGTTGGTTAGTGCAGCCAGTTGCAGCATCTTTTATACCCCCCTTTCTTCCGTTGATCCCAAGGCATCTGTGCCGGGAGTTGACGGGCTACACTTTGGTGAACTGTGAGTCTTGCTTGCCAGTATGTTTATGTACTGACCCCTTTGGGGCTGTGGTTTCCGCAGACTACGCTTACGAGGATCCCCGTGACGGCTACTACGTGGAGTTTGACGAGGCTGCTGACGAGTAGGTAGCGGACCCGGGCAGGATCCGAGACATCGTGGATGGGCTCCGTTTTCTTTTCATCCCCGGCTTCTTAAGCCTATTTGGATTTGTCTGTACTCAGACCCTTTGAATGCTTCCGCTGAGATGTAATGATGTTATGTTGGGACATGTGTCCTCTGGATGATTGTATTTGCTATCTCTGCTCTAGTGAGAGCTATTTGCAACTTATTTCAATCTTTTGTGTCTTAGAGATATGTTATGTTATCATCTTGTTCAAAGTCGTTGACGTACCATGTGTGTATGGTATGAAGTACGTCAATGGTAGTGTCCTGATTTCTACGGGATAGTTTACATCGACGGCGAATAGTAAAGATTGGTTGTCACACATAAGTGTTGGCCTACTCGTAAGAGATGCGGGTGCCGGTAAGCCCCGTAATCCAATCAAAATACTGTTCAGTTCGTACGGTGAGTATCCTCTAGAAGTCCGGGTGCGACAAATGGTATCAGAGCCTGTCTGCCTGTAGGATCCCTTTTACTGGTCGCAGTTGAGTCTAGAAACTATTTTGTAGCTATATAGGAAAAATGAAACGTGAGAGTAGGAATTCTGCCATTTTATTTCTTTCCCCACCCCCCCCCACCCTTTTCTGGTAAGGAAGTGCAACGTTGTTTTCCCTCCTCACCTAAACTTTCAAGTTAGGTTTTCACGAATCCTGGTTTCTCTGGGATAGTTATATCTACTAGTCCATAGGAATGGAGGTGGTTGTGACATGATTTATCATGTTGCCTACTCATGATTGAGAACGGAGGCGTGTAAGCCCCGGAAGCAAATCCTCTATCCCTTAAGCAGTAGATATTGATCCTTTAGAAGCCCGGATGGGTTTTCCGTAGTACCTCAGGAGTTTTGGTCTCGTGTTTTCCCGTTGTTGCTTCGATATCCTGTTTTTCTCAACATCCTTTTCGTCCGTTGAAACCTTGTTGTTGCTTTCCACTTCAGTTCTTCTACCGGCGTCTAATCAAAACTTCCCCGATCATCTGCAGATGGATCTCAGGTTCTTCCCGCAGGTGGTTCGGATGACTCGTTGCGAGAGCACCGCCGGTTATCCGGAGATGCTGAGAGACATGGTCACTTATCTGGGGTTCCGTTGGGCACCAGAGTACCAGGTCTACGAGCAGCAGCGAGAGTTTTACCAGACCTACTACCAGGCTATCGTCTACATTCTGTCAGATGATGGCATGAGCGTTGTCCACTGCTACGAGGCAGTAGGTTCCACAGTGGATATGGCCGTGCAGCAGGCAGCTTATATGAGTCTCACCGTCCTTCGTGCTGACTACTGGGGATTTGACGATTCTATCTATCGCCACATCCCCCGTGGTTACATCACTTCGGAGGGAGCTCACTTCACTCTCTACGACAACCTGGATGTCTACGAGCATGATAACACCAGACTGCACACCACCGCTCAGTTTGTGAGGCACAGTGACACCGTTGCCACCACACTTTCTCAGGAGTTGGCCTCAGTCAGAGAGCAGCTCTACCTTGCTTTGACTCGTCTGGCGACGTACACCACAGACTTTGTTGGAGATGAGCGCTTTGCACGTTTCGATCAGCCAGTTGGTCGTCGTCTGCCAGATGCTGGAGGTTACGAGCCGATTAGGGGTCCACTTCTCAACCTCGGAGCTGGATACACTGGGATTCCACGCTTTGGAGCACAGGGAGTCGACGCTATGTACTTCACCACACCTAGAGTCGCTCTCAGACCACGTCAGATCTATGTGGATCGTCAATCTACTTACTTTCGTGGGATTCCTCCTCACCGTATCTCTCGTCGTACTACTCACCGCCGTCCCGCGTGATGAGCAGGGGAGTACCGATGTATCCATTCATAGCTATGTTTAGTTATCCTTTGGCTTTCGAACCATGTAATGGTGTGTTGGATATTCTGATGTATTTGAACATGTGATGATGTACCTGTTGGTTATCTATTCATGCGTCGGAATAATCTCTCTTTCGGTTTCCAAGTCTGTCTGTTTCTGTTGTTGTGCTAAAATGCATGTCTATTCAGGATGCCGCCAACAAGGAGCAACCCGCCTGAGCCACCTCCGATCACGGAGCTGTTGACTCAGATGACTCAGGTCGTGACTCAGATGGCCCAGATCCAGGCTAACCAGCACAACAACCAGAATGCTCCGCGAGTCAGCATCAAGGAGTTTCTGAGTCTGGGGCCGAGAGCTTTCATGGCAACACGGGAGCCTCTGGATGCTGATGACTGGATCAGGGAGATGGCCAGGGCTCTTGACATTACTCACGTTGCTGAGGAAGACAAAGTCAAGTACGCCGCCTACCTACTGAAGGGTCAGGCAGCTACCTGGTGGGAGAACTACCAGACCATGAGAGCTGGATACCCAATCACCTGGGGCTGTTTCAAGGATGCCTTCCTGAAGCACCACATCCCAGATGGTCTCATGGAAAGGATGCGTGAAGAGTTCTGCTCTCTTAAGCAGGGCAAGCTGGACGTCATTGGCTACCAGAATGAGTTCAATCGCCTCGCTCGTTATGCTGGTGATGAGGTGTCCACTGAGGCCAAGAAGATGGCAAGGTTCCTACGAGGTTTTAACCCGGAACTCAAGTACGCCCTCACCAACATCAAGTGCAAGGACTTCGAGGAGCTCGTGAACACCGCGCTCAATGAGGAAAATGGGCGCAAGGCGTTCGAGGAGTCCCGCAAGCACTCACGTGAGGGTGGTTCCTCCTCCAACATGACCACCCCTCCGCAGAAGCGCCGCATCTGGGTGCCAAATGGTGCTGTCACTAGGGCTCCATATGCCCAAGCTTCTCCAGGCTTCGCTTCCCGCCCACCCAACCCATCTCAGATGCAGGGTCAGAGGTTCTCAATGGGGCAGCCAAGGCCAGATGCACCTCGTGTCGTCACTTGCTACAAATGCAAGCAGACAGGGCACTATGCTGATAAGTGCACTCAGAGGCAGCTACCTCCCTCACCTCCTCGCCCCAACACCAACCAGGCAATGGTTCGTGCTCCCTCGGCTAAAGCCTTCAACTCCAACAACAGGCCTGTCGGGAGGACCGCGAGGGTGAACCATATCAAGGCCGACAAAGCTGAGGAAGCTGCTGACTTCGTTCTCGGTACATTCCCCATAAACTCTGAACCAGCTAAAGTGTTGTTTGATACCGGAGCATCGCATTCGTTCGTGTCAAAGATCTTTGCGACAGCAGTTAAGCTCCCTTTTGTTAGTTTGGGTTCCCCGCTAGTAGTAAACTCCCCGGGAGCAACTATGCAAACTTCCAAGATCAGTCATGAGAATCAGATCCTAATTGGAGGTCACATATTCCTTGCTTCCCTCATTCTGCTTGGCAATTCTGACATTGATGTCATTCTTGGCATGGATTGGTTGAAGGCCAATAAAGCTACGATTGATTGTGCTAAGAAGTCGATAACTCTGTTCCACCCGTTTGGCCAGATAGTCTATTCTCCAAGTGAATCAAGTTCTGTTCAGCTATACACCCTGGATGCAAAACCTCTACCTCTACTCGAAAATGTTCCGGTGGTTTGTGAATTCCCTGACGTCTTTCCAGAAGAGTTGCCAGGGATGCCTCCGGACAGAGCAGTTGAGTTTGTGAACGAGCTTGAACCAGGTACTGCTCCAATCTCTAAGCATCCATACAAGATAGCTCCTCCTGAACTGAAATTGTTAAAGGAGCAAATCGATATGTACATGGAGAAAGGTTACATTCAGCCTAGTTCTTCCGCTTGGGGTTGCCCAACTCTGTTCATTGCCAAGAAGGATCAAACAAAAAGACTCGTGGTTGACTATCGTCCTCTCAACGAGAAAACCATCAAAAACAAGTATCCAATTCCTCGTATCGATGATCTTTTTGATCAACTTGCTGGAGCCTCAATATTCTCAAAGTTGGACTTGAGGATGGGTTACCATCAAATAAAGATCAGAAAGGAAGATATTCCTAAGACAGCTTTCACCACTCGGTACGGTCTATATGAATACACCGTCATGTCCTTTGGTCTCACCAATGCACCGGCGACGTTCTCAAGACTCATGAATTCTGTTTTCCATGAATACCTCGACAAGTTCATTGTGGTATATCTTGATGACATCCTGGTCTACTCAAAATCTGAGGAAGAGCATGGAGAACATCTTCGTCTCACTCTCATGAAACTCCGCGAGCATCGTCTATATGCCAAGTTCTCCAAATGTGAATTCTGGATTCCAGAAGTTGCTTACCTTGGTCATATCATCTCTGCCAAGGGCATAGCCATTGACCCAGAAAAGGTTAAGGCAATTGTTGATTGGAAACCTCCAAAGACGGTGAAGCAAGTCAGAAGTTTTCTTGGCTTGGCTAGCTATTGCAGACGTTTCGTCCAAAACTTTTCCAAGATTGCTAAACCTCTCACTGATCTCACAAAAAAGGACAAGAAGTTCGTTTGGACTCCACAATGTGATGAGAGTTTCAATCTCTTGAAGACTAAACTCACTTCTACCCCAGTTCTGGTTGGCCCAGATACTACCAAACCTTTCCAGATATTCTGCGATGCATCTCTCCAAGGTCTAGGTGCAGTTCTTATGCAAGAACGTCAAGTTGTGGCTTATGCTTCACGTCAGTTGAATGCACATGAGCAAAACTATCCCACACATGATCTAGAACTTGCAGCAGTTGTGTTTGCCCTCAAGAAATGGAGGCAATACTTGTTGGGTAACCGCACTGAAATCTTTTCCGATCATAAAAGCCTGAAATACATCTTCACTCAGCCAGATCTAAACCTCAGGCAAAGGAGATGGATTGAAAAGATTAAAGACTTTGATCTCACCATTTCTTACACTCCAGGCAAGGCTAATGTTATGGCCGATGCTCTCAGTCGCAAGTCGTATTGCAATAATCTCATGATCATGGAAAGCCAACCTCCACTTCATGAAGAATTCCAGAAGCTGAACCTTGGTCTTGTTCCTCAAGGCTATCTTGCTAGCTTGACAGCCAGTCCAACTCTCGAGGACAAGATTCGTTCTGAACAACTTCGTGATACTGAAATCAAGAAGATGGTAGAACACATCAAAGAAGGCAAGGAGAAATTTAAGTCCTTCTCAGTTGATGATAAAGGAACTGTGTTCTTCGAAGGACGCATTGCAGTTCCTCAAGTTCAAAGTCTCAAAGATATCATTCTCAAGGAGGCTCATGAAACTCCTCTCTCCATCCACCCTGGAAGTACAAAGATGTACCAGGATCTTAAGACACTGTATTGGTGGCCTGGCATGAAACGTGAAATTGCTCAATACGTTTCTGAATGCGATGTTTGTCAACGTGTTAAGGCAGTCCATCAGAAAACAGCAGGTCTACTTCAACCTCTGAAAATTCCTGAGTGGAAGTGGGACATGATTGAAATGGACTTCGTCACTGGTTTTCCAAAGTCCAAGAAGGGCAACGATGCAATCTTCGTTGTTATTGATCGTCTCACTAAGGTAGCTCACTTCTTTGCTGTCAAAGAAACAATATCAGCTAGCCAGTTAGCAGAACTCTACACAGCAAAGATTGTTCCTCTTCATGGTGTTCCATTGGAAATAAGCTCAGACCGTGGAAGCATATTCACTTCTCATTTCTGGAAAAGCTTTCAAGAAGCATTGGGCACCAAACTTCTGTTCAGCACAGCTTATCACCCTCAGTCTCAAGGGCAAGTCGAAAGAGTCAATCAGATTCTCGAGGATATGCTCAGAGCATGTGGTCTCTCCTTTGGCATGAAATGGGAGGATTGCCTTCCATATGCTGAATTCTCCTACAACAACAGCTACCAGGCAAGCCTAGGCATGGCACCATTTGAAGCACTCTATGGCCGCATATGCAGGAGTCCAATCAATTGGTCTGGAGCTGGTGAACGTTCACTCTTAGGCCCTGACATTGTTAAGGAAGCCGAGGAGAAAGTTCGCATCATTCGTGACAATCTCAAGATTGCTCAGTCTCGTCAGAAAAGCTACTATGACAGCAAGCACAGGGATATGATCTATGCACCTGGTGACAAGGCATATCTCCGTGTAACTCCCCTCAGAGGCACTCATCGTTTTGGTGTGAAAGGAAAGCTTGCACCAAGATACATTGGTCCTTTCAACATTCTCTCAAGGCGGGCAGAAAATGCCTATCGTCTTGAACTTCCAGAAAAACTATCCAAGGTGCACGATGTGTTCCACGTGTCACAGCTCAAGAAGTGTTTCAAAGATCCGGATCGTGCAGTTGATCATGATTCCATTGAACTGCAAGATGATCTATCTTATGAGGAGCACCCTGTTCGTATTCTCGATGAGACCGAGCGTAAGACTCGCAACAAGAGCACAAAGTTCTTGAAAGTGCAGTGGTCGCATCATTCCGATAAAGAGGCAACGTGGGAGACCGAAGAGGATCTTCGCAAGAAGTATCCGGACCTTTCCATTTCTCAGTAGGAATCTCGGGGCGCGATTTCCTTCAAGGGGGGCGTTTTGCAACATCCCAAGTATGAAAATATCCCTTAGAATGTTTGTTTCATGTTTATTAAAGTATTGCATCATGTCATCATTTTGTTTCCATTTGTTTTCATGTTGTTTGCATTTGTTTCTTAATTGTTGCATCTGTTTTTCCCTGTTTTCACAATTCAAATTTAAACTTTATTCAAACAATTATTTCATACTTGCTCTGTTACAACCTTTTAAATAAAATCCTCAAACAAAAACAACCAATTTGTTTTCCTTTTATTCCATAATGCTCACTTATTAAAAGGATGGTTTTAATTCAATCAATTAAATCCAAATCACATTTCAAATTCAAATCAAGTCTTCAAATCAGCACCCAACTTGAGTTTATAAAAATCTCCAAATCAAATCAACTAATTTAATCAACTTAACCATAGGGTCCACCCTATTAAAATGGTTTATTTTCATAATGTTTACTTAATATAAAAATTCATTCAAATTTTGGTTTAAATACAAACAGCAAGTTAATTTCAAACTTTCTGAAAACAAAACTTGGCATTTGTTTTCTTTTAACCTAAATAGCTTAACCTAATTTTCCTAAAAATTTTGCTAACCTAAAACCTATCCTTTTCTTCCAAATCCTAATTCTACAAAAAAAAACAGAAAAAGGAATTAAAAAAAAAAGAAAAAGAAAAAGGAAAACGGAGCCAGGGGCAGTGGGCTGCGCGCAGCCCACTTCCTTTCCTCGCGCGCAGCAGCCCACCTGGCCCGATACCTCTTCGCTGGCCGCCCCCGTCGTCATGTTCAGGTACGGCAGGGCATCTAGCGGTGCCACCGCGGCAACCCTCGCCTCCGACGGCCGATCCAGCGCCGTACCCTCTATATATACCCCCTACGGACCGCGCGCCGCCAACCCTAACCCCTAGGTATCCTGTTCCCCCTCGATTCCGCCGCCGTCGCCATGGAGGTCCAGCACCCCACCTAGCTACTGTAAACGAGCCACCCCTTCCTGCTCGTTCGTTTAAACACCGGAGCACCCACGGAGAGCAGCCAGGACGTCGCCGCCGTCCACGACCCGCCGCTGCTGTCGCCGTCACGCCGTCGTCATCACGCCTCTGCTTCGTCTACGCACGGTGGTGAGCCACCGTGATCCTTCCCTCTCTTCCTCTCCTGCTTGCACACGCACCTGCACACTCACTGCACCTCCAGATCGCATCACGGCGCCGCAACGCAACGTTGATCGCCGCCGGCGACTCGATCTCTGTCAGGTTCAGAGTTGGCGCGTCAGTTAGTTTCAGTTAACACTTGGATCTGAAACTCATCCTCACTGCTCCGCTTACTCTGTCGAAACTGACGAAGCGCACTGGTTCAGTGCATCGTGCGCGCAGCGAGAGGTGCACGGTTCGAGCCCTCGCGCTGCGATTAAAATCCACACTTTTTTTTCCACCGCGTGGCTGACAGGCATGCCCCACCAGGCAGTTACCCTGGTGGCCACGCAAGCGCGCGCAGCGCCACGCTGGCCCGTGGCCCACGCACAGTGGCTGTGGCTAGCCCACTGTGCGGTGCAAAACGTTTCTGCACGTTTCTGTTTCAAAATAAATTCTTTTTAGAATTGCAGTTTGACCCCTAAAACAAAAACCTTAATAACTTTTAAAATATAATTCCAAATCATAAACTCTAAACATGTTTGTTGTTCTAAATTTAATTGTCTATCCAATGAATCCATTTGTGTACTGTTTTGAAATTTCCAAATGCATTTGAATTTCAAATTCAAATAATTCAATTGCAATTTGCTAAATTTCATAACTAATTCATTATTAATCCAATTAATGCAAATAAAATATGTTTTCCATACCATTTTGAACCACCTATTCAAATATAAATTTTATTTCATGTTTTGAATAATTTAAATTGCCTAAATAATTTAAACCTTATTTAAATCATTTAAAATTGCTAAAATCATAACTTGCTCAATTTAAATTATTTTTGAACATGCAAAATATGTTTTCAAACCACCAAAGTATAAACTTTTCAAATATGAGTTTGAATTTATGTTTTGAACAAATAAAATTCAAATAAAATTCATGCTTGTTTTAAATTCATTTAAAACTTGTTTAATATTGTTTAAGGCATAATAAATTCATCCTAATTCCTTTTTCAATATTGGAAACATGTAATCCACCCAAAATTTTATGATCTTTTCAAATATGAATTTTGTTATTTATTTTGCACAAATTACCTTGGTGAAAACAACAAATACATGTGTGTCCCCTTTAAGGGCCAAAAAATTCTTTAACTTAATAAATAAATTTCTAAATTGCTAAACCTCATTTCCATTTGGTTCTATTGCTGTTATTTAGTTGTTTTCCTCATGCAGGCATCATGCTAACAACTTTCACATGATAATTAATTGTAAATCATTTGTTTCCACTTAATTCATGGACTCTTTCCATATGCAATCCAATTGCATATGGGTCCATTTAAATTGTGTTACCATGTCAACTAGTTTATTTTTATGCATCTATTAACTTGACATGCATCATCCCATGATTGTGCACTATGCCATGATATTGATTGTTTATCTTTCTGTATTGTTTGTTTGCTTCTTCTCGGATAGACGACGACGTTGAGACCGACGATCTTTACGACACCCCTTCCGAGGATCTAGCTCAGTACCCGGCTGCTGAGTTTGCAGGCAAGTTATCACTCACATGAACCATTGTGTTCCTTTCAACATTGGTTACCGATACTTTCCGTTGTCTATTTTTGCTGGCCATATGTATCGTTGCTTCTGTTACGAACCTATCACATGATACCCTGAACCCTGATATTGCCTCACCTCCAGTCCTAAAACCCCGTTGCTTGGGCCCGTGTCTTACTAGCATGCTTAGGGTTGTTTTGCTCGAGTCTGTTATCAGTTACTTTCTGTTATCATATTCTATTCTATTCTGGGGCTCGGTGTTAAACAACAACCTGTTAATTTGAGGTAATAATAATTTGCTGATAAGGCACCGGCAGGAGGCCCGGCGTGGTTTTGAGGCCTGCTAGTGTCGACCCTAATAGGAAAAGGGTCTTGTCTACTGATCCATGATGAGCGCACTATCCGCATGTGGGAAGCGTGTATGGGCGCCCCCCTCAATTTGATTCGATTCGCATCTCGTCCAAATCACCACACTTAGTTCGGGCTTTCCATTTGATGCACGCATATGCAGGTACGAACCCGAGGCCAGGGTGGAACTTTTGTAGTCGGCATTTAGGGCGGCGTGGTCTTCCAGTGCTATGAGGGTCCCCTTTTCTTCGTGGGGCTCGATTAGCCGCGCACGCACAGCACGTGGTGCTTTGGGCTTGATGGGAAGAAGAGTCGAGTTGTGTTGAGTGCCCCGCTTGGTGGGAAAGGCCTTCCCATCTGGCGGGTTATTCTTACGTGTACGGCCAAATTGGTGCACCCCTGCAGGGATAAATCTTCTCGAGAAGCCGTGTTTTCCGCGGTTATGGTTGACTTGGTGAAAGTACTGGCTAACAAGTACTCAGAACAACTTACACCTAACTAATGATAACTTGACTAGTAATAGGCTTATTGACACAATAACTTGATCCATCATTAATCCAATTGTGTGAGTTATCCTCGGATTGCTTCTTTGGATAAGGGGCGAGATCCAGGATGGGTTTGTTTGGTTAGCTACAGTTGGTTACGGTACGCTATCTCATCTCTTTCTGTTAGACCGGAAGTTGTAGTATGTTCTGTAGTTGGTTAGTGCAGCCAGTTGCAGCATCTTTTATACCCCCTTTCTTCCGTTGATCCCAAGGCATCTGTGCCGGGTGTTGACGGGCTACACTTTGGTGAACTGTGAGTCTTGCTTGCCAGTACGTTTATGTACTGACCCCTTTGGGGCTGTGGTTTCCGCAGACTACGCTTACGAGGATCCCCGTGACGGCTACTACGTGGAGTTTGACGAGGCTGCTGACGAGTAGGTAGCGGACCCGGGCAGGATCCGAGACATCGTGGATGGGCTCCGTTTTCTTTTCATCCCCGGCTTCTTAAGCCTATTTGGATTTGTCTGTACTCAGACCCTTTGAATGCTTCCGCTGAGATGTAATGATGTTATGTTGGGACATGTGTCCTCTGGATGATTGTATTTGCTATCTCTGCTCTAGTGAGAGCTATTTGCAACCTATTTCAATCTTTTGTGTCTTAGAGATATGTTATGTTATCATCTTGTTCAAAGTCGTTGACGTACCATGTGTGTATGGTATGAAGTACGTCAATGGTAGTGTCCTGATTTCTACGGGATAGTTTACATCGACGGTGAATAGTAAAGATTGGTTGTCACACATAAGTGTTGGCCTACTCGTAAGAGATGCGGGTGCCGGTAAGCCCCGTAATCCAATCAAAATACTGTTCAGTTCGTACGGTGAGTATCCTCTAGAAGTCCGGGTGCGACAGCTGTGACACGTGAAACACATCGTGCACCTTGGATAGTTTCTCTGGAAGTTCAAGACGATAGGCATTTTCCGCACGCCTTGAGAGAATGTTGAAAGGACCAATGTATCTCGGTGCTAGCTTTCCTTTCACACCAAAACGATGAGTGCCTCTGAGGGGAGTTACACGGAGATATGCTTTGTCACCAGGTGCATAGATCATATCCCTGTGCTTGCTGTCATAGTAGCTTTTCTGACGAGACTGAAAAATCTTGAGATTTTCACGAATGATGCGAACTTTATCTTCGGCTTCCTTAACAATGTCAGGGCCTAAGAGTGAACGTTCACCAGCTCCAGACCAATTGATTGGACTCCTGCATCTGCGGCCATAGAGAGCATCAAATGGTGTCATGCCTAGGCTTGCCTGGAAGCTGTTGTTGTAGGAGAATTCAGCATATGGAAGGCATTTCTCCCATTTCATGCCAAAGGAGAGACCACATGCTCTGAGCATATCCTCGAGAATCTGATTGACTCTTTCGGCTTGCCCTTGAGACTGAGGGTGATAAGCTGTGCTGAACAGAAGTTTGGTGCCCAATGCTTCTTGGAAACTTTTCCAGAAATGAGAAGTGAATATGCTTCCACGGTCTGAGCTTATTTCCAATGGAACACCATGAAGAGGAACAATCTTTGTTGTGTAGGGCTCTCCTAACTGGCTAGCTGAGATTGTCTCTTTGACAGGAAAGAAGTGAGCTACTTTAGTGAGTCGATCAATGACAACGAAGATTGTGTCGTTGCCTCTCTTGGACTTTGGAAAACCAGTGACGAAGTCCATTTCAATCATGTCCCACTTCCACTCAGGGATTTTCAGAAGTTGGAGAAGACCGGCTGTTTTCTGATGAACTGCCTTGACACGTTGACAAACGTCGCATTCAGAAACGTATTGAGCAATTTCACGTTTCATGCCAGACCACCAATACAGTGTCTTGAGATCCTGGTACATCTTTGTACTTCCAGGGTGTATGGATAGAGGAATTTCATGAGCCTCCTTGAGAATAACATCTTTGAGACTTTGAATTTGAGAAACTGCAATGCGTCCTTCAAAGAACACAGTTCCCTTATCATCAATTGAGAAGCACTCATACTTCACATTGCCTGCTTTGATGTTATTTGCGATCTTCTTGATCTCAGCATCACGAAGTTGTTCAGAATGAATCTTGTCCTCGAGAGTTGGACTGGCTGTCAAGTTCGCAAGATAACCTTGAGGAACAAGACCAAGGTTCAGCTTCTAGAATTCTTCATGAAGAGGAGGTTGGCTTTCCATGATCATGAGATTATTGCAATACGACTTGCGACTGAGAGCATCGGCCATAACATTAGCCTTGCCTGGAGTGTAGGAAATGGTAAGATCGAAGTCTTTGATCTTTTCAATCCATCTCCTTTGCCTGAGGTTTAGATCTGGTTGAGTGAAGATGTATTTCAGACTCTTATGATCGGAAAATATTTCAGTGCGATTACCCAACAAGTATTGCCTCCATTTCTTGAGGGCAAACACAACTGCTGCAAGTTCAAGGTCATGTGTGGGATAATTGAGCTCATGTGCGTTCAACTGACGTGAAGCATAAGCCACAACTTGACGTTCTTGCATAAGAACTACACCTAGACCTTGGAGAGAAGCATCACAGAATATCTGGAAAGGTTTGGTAGTATCTGGGCCAACCAGAACTGGTGTAGAAGTGAGTTTAGTCTTGAGGAGGTTGAAACTTTCATCACATTGTGGAGACCAAACGAACTTCTTGTCCTTCTTTGTGAGATCAGTGAGAGGTTTGGCAATCTTGGAGAAGTTTTGGACGAAACGACGGCAATAGCTAGCCAAGCCAAGAAAACTTCTGACTTGCTTTACCGTCTTAGGAGGTTTCCAATCAACAATTGCCTTAACCTTTTCTGGATCAATGGCTATTCCCTTGGCAGAGATGACATGACCAAGATAAGCAACTTCTGAAATCCAGAACTCACATTTGGAGAACTTGGCATATAGACGATGCTCGCGAAGTTTCATGAGAGTGAGACGAAGATGTTCTTCATGCTCTTCCTCGGATTTGGAGTAGACAAGAATATCATCAAGATATACCACAACGAACTTGTCGAGGTATTCATGGAAGACAGAATTCATGAGTCGAGAGAAGGTCGCCGGTGCATTGGTTAGGCCAAAGGACATGACGGTGTATTCATATAGACCGTAGCGAGTGGTGAAAGCTGTCTTTGGAATATCTTCCTTTCTGATCTTTATTTGATGGTAACCCATTCTCAAGTCCAGCTTGGAGAATATTGAGGCTCCAGCAAGTTGATCAAAAAGATCATCGATACGAGGAATTGGATATTTGTTTTTGATGGTTTTCTCGTTAAGAGGACGATAGTCAACAACGAGTCTCTTTGTTTGATCCTTCTTCACAACGAACAGAGTTGGGCAACCCCAAGCCGAGGAACTAGGTTGAATGTAACCTTTCTCCATGTACATATCGATTTGCTCCTTCAACAACTTCAGTTCAGGAGGAGCTATCTTATATGGATGCTTAGATATTGGAGCAGTGTCTGGTTCAAGTTCGATCACGAACTCAACTGCTCTGTCCGGAGGCATTCCTGGCAATTCTTCTGGGAAGACATCGGGGAAGTCACAAACCACCGGAATAGTTTCAATAGATGGTAGAGGATTTGCATTGAGAGTGTAGAGTTGAACAACTAGATTTTCAGCATGGAAGTAGACTATCTGGCCAGAAGGGTGTGTGATTTTGACAGATTTAGCAGGACAATCAATGACTGCTTTGTTGGCTACCAGCCAATCCATCCCAAGAATGACATCAATATCTGAAGAGTGGAGAGCTATCAGAGATGCCTGGAACGGAAGGTTTCCAATTGTGATCTCGATGTTCTGGCTAACTTTATTGCTTTGCCAGCTAGATCCCGGTGATTTCACTAGGAGAGGGATAGACAACTGTTCGAAGTTGATTTTACTGGTGTTTGCAAAGCATTGAGAGATGAAAGAGTGTGAAGCACCAGAATCGAACAAGACTTTAGCACGAAACGAGTTCACAATAAGTGTGCCCATTACAACCTCTGGAGATTCTTCTGCTCCCTGGGCCTTGACATGGTTCACCCTCACAGTTCTCAAGACAGACTTGTTCCTGTTGCGGGGCCTAGGAGAAGAAGTGTGTACCATCACATGATTGACCTTAGAGATAGGTAGTGATGGTAGCTTGTTCTGCGGGCACTTGTAGGAGTAGTGTCCTGGTAGACCGCACTTGAAGCATGTACTAGCAGAACGAGGATCTGTTGGATTTGGCTGAGATGGAGCACCTCCTAAAGATACCACTGGGGTGGGAGGGCGGGCAAGAAATCCTGCCGGGCTTGGCAAGCAGATGGGCAGTGTTGGAGTGGTATATGGAACCCAAACTCTTCGTTTTTGTGGAGGCATGACAGCTTTTGAGAGATTAGCCTGTTCACGAGAGTGCTTACGAGATTCCTCAACCAACTTGCGCCCATGCTCTTCATTTAGAGCGATGTTGATGAGGTCCTCAAAATTCTTGGCCTTGACGTTGGTGAGAGCATACTTGAGTTCCGGGTTGAGACCCCTGCGGAACTTTGCCATCTTTCTCGCTTCCGTGGAGATTTCATCTCCGGCGTAGCGAGCCAGACGATTGAACTCTCTTTGGTATTCAAGAACGTCCAAATTGCCTTGTGTGAAAGAATAGAATTCCTCACGCATTCTCTCCATGAGCCCATCGGGAATGTGATGGCGCACGAAGTATTGCTTGAAATCCTCCCATGTGATTGCCACACTAGAACCTCTCATTTCTTGGAAGTTCTCCCACCAAGACATGGATTGCCCACGGAGAAGGTAGGTCACGTAAGGAACACGGTCCTCGTCAGCCACATGAGCTACCATAAGAGTACGGTTCATTTCACGGAGCCAGTCATCAGCATCCAATGGCTCGGAGGAGGTATCAAACGTGCGCGGGTTGAGCTCAAGGAACTCCCGTATAGACACCCGGGTGTTGCCATTACTCCCAAGGTCTTGGTTCTGCTGCATCTGCCTTATAACTTGTGTCATCTGAGACAGCACTTTCCCCATCTCAGGTGGCAGTGTGGGTTCTTCGTCACCACTTTCCATCCTGAAGAGGATACCAAGATTAACACACTAACCGGATAACAAAATCCAATATAAGTGCTTAAAATGATTACTTCAGACGGTAAGAAGGTAGCATGGAGCAAACATATACTACCCTCAACGTTCACCATAAATGGTTCGAGAACCACACGGATGCGGTGCTGAAGAATAAAATTCTCCGGAACAAAACGGATGGAGGTTAACAACGGATTAACAGATAAGTTGTTACAACGGAAGAGAAAGATTTGTGAAGGACGATATCGAAGCAACAACTGGGAAACAGGAGACCACAAACACCTGAGGTACTACGGAGAAACCCATCCGGGCTTCTAAAGGATCAATATCTACTACTTAAGGAATAGAGGATCTGCTTCCGGGGCTTACACGCCTCCGTTCTCAATCGTGAGTAGGCAACATGATAAATCATGTCACAACCACCTCCATTCCTATGGTCTAGTAGATATAACTATCCCAGAGAAACCAGGATTCGTGAAAACCTAACTTGAAAGTTTAGATGAGAAAGAGAAAACAACGTTGCACTTCCTTACCAGAAAAGGGCGGTGGGTGGGGAAAGAAATAAAATGGCAGAATTCCTACTCTCACGTTTCATTTTTCCTATATAGCTACAAAATAGTTTCTAGACTCAACTGCGACCAGTAAAAGGGATCCTACAGGCAGACATGCTCTGATACCATTTGTCGCACCCGGACATCTAGAGGATACTCGCAGTTCCGTTGAGCAGTAGATGATTGGATTACGGGGCTTACCGGCACCCGCATCTCTTACGAGTAGGCCAACACACGTATGTGTGACAACCAACCCCTATTGTTCATCGTCTACGTAAACCATCCCATAGAAATCAGGACACTACCATTGACGTACTTCCTACCATACACACATGGTACGTCAACGGCGTTTAACAAAATGATAGCACAACGGATCTCTAAGACACAAAAGATGGAAATAAGTTGCAAAAAGGCTCTCACTAGAGCAGAGATAGCAAATACAATCATCCAGAGGACACATGTCCCAACATATCATCATTACAACACAGCGGAAGCATTCAAAAGGTCTAAGTACAGACAAAATCCAAATGGGCTTAAGAAGCCGGAAACGAAAAGACGGAGCCCATCCACGAAGTCTCGGATCCTGCCCGGGTCCGCTATCTACTCGTCAGCAGCCTCGTCGTACTCCACGTAGTAGCCATCACGGGGATCCTCGTAAGCGTAGTCTGCGGAAACCACAGCCCCAAAGGGGTCAGTACAACAACGTACTGGCAAGCAAAACTCATAGTTCACCAAAATGTACCCCACAACATCAAGCACAGATGCTTTGGGTTCAACGGAAGGAAGGGTGATACAAAAGATGCGGCAGCGCGCTGCACTAACCAACTACAGGGACTTGCTACAACTTCCGGCTAACAGAAAGGAGATAAGATAGCGTATCGTAACCAACTACCAGCTAAATCCAAACAAACCCATCCTGGATCTCGCCCCTTATCCAAAGAAGCAATCCGAGGATAACTCCCACAGTTGGATTAATGATGGTTCAGGTTATTGTGTCAATAAACCTATTACTAGTCATATTATTATAGTTAGGTGTAAGTTGTCTGAGTACTTGTTAGCCAGTACTTTCACGAAGTCGTCACATAACCGCGGACAACACGGCTTCTCGAGAAGATTCATCCCTGCAGGGTGTGCTCCAGTACCTGTACTCACTCAAGCCACCAACTAAAACTCAGGTTGGCTTGACACGACTCGAACCATCTCTACAGCCTATCCTAGGAGCCACGGAGCTATAAGGTCCCAGCAACGCAGCCGAATACTCAGCGCAAGTGTGCAAAACTCCCGCAGGACGCACACCCCGGCAATACAGGCCTCACCCTATATGTGTGCGTCATCAACATCATCAGTATCCACCATGGGAGCGACCCATTCATGCGTATGAGCCAAATGGAACACCCGAACTAAGTGTGGCTCTTCGGACAAACTGCGGATCAGGTCCAAGTCGAGGGGGGTTCCATACCACCACTCGGGTGCGGTGAGCACGCTCATCATGGATCAGTAGACAAGACCCTTTTCCTAATTAGGGTCGACACTAGCAGGCCTCAAAACCACGTCGGGCCTCCTGCCGGTGCCTTATCATCAAATTATTATTAACCATAACATTAGCATGATTGATTGTTTAAACATCGAGCCCCAGAACATAATGAAATATAGTAACAGAAAGTAACGGGTAACAGACTCGAGCAGAAACAACCCTAAGCATGCTAGTAAGACACGGGCAACAAGCAAAGGGTTATAGGTGTGGAGGTGAGGCTATATCAGGGTTAACGGATAACATGTGATAGGGTCGAACAGAAGCAACGATTCATAGGGCTAGCAGAAATAGACAACGGAAAGTATCGGTATCCAATGTGGAAAGGAACACAATGGTTCATGTGAGTGAATACTTGCCTGCAAACTCAGCAGCCTGGTACTGAGCTAGAACCTCAGAAGGGGTGTCGTAAGGCTCGTCTGTATCAACGTCGTCGTCTATTCGAGAAGAAGCAAACAAACAACGCAGAGAGACAAACAATCAATAACATGGCATAATGCACAATCATGGGATGATGCATGTCAATTTAATTGATGCATCAGAATAAACTAGTTGACAAGATAACATGTTTAAATGGACCCATATGCAATTTGGATTGCATATGGAAAACCCATGAATTAAGGTTGAAATAATTGTTTTACAACTAACCAACATGTGTAAGTGAATTAGCATGATGCATGGATGAGGAAAACAAAAGAAAACAACAACAGAAACAATTTGAAATAAGGTTTACCAAGTTTGGAATTTTTATTTATTAAGTTATGGAATTTAGGTTCCTTAAAGGGGTTACACAAGCATTTGTTGTTTTCACCAATTTAAATTGTTCAAAATAGATAACAAAGTTCATATTTGGAAAGAACACAAAATTTTAGGTGGAATACATGTTTCAATTATTAAAAAAGGAATTAGAATGAATTACTTATGAATTAAACAAGTTTAAACAAGATTTAATTGGAATTAAATTAAGTATGAATATTATTTGAATTTTATTTGTTCAAAACATTAATTAAAATTCATATTTGAAAATTTTATACTTTTCTAGTTTGAAAACATATTTTATATATTCAAAAATAATTTAATTTGAGCAAGTTATCAATTTAGCAAAAAACATATTTTATTTGTGTTATTTGAATTAAGTTTGAATTAGTTATGCATTTAATCAAATTTGAAATGAATTGTTTGAATTTGAATTTTTAAACAATTTGAAATGTGCAAAACAGAAAACAAATGATGTAATCATATAGAGAATTTAATTTGGTTCAGTAAACATATTTTATTTGTATTATTTGGAGTTGGTATTTAAAAGTTATTTGCATTTTGGACCTAGGGACTAATCTGTGAATAAACTGGACTCATATTGAAAGAAATGGGCCGAGTGCACCGCGCAGGGACCTACATAGGCCACTGCCAGTGGGCCAGGGCGTCCGTGGCGCCTAGGTGGCGTGGCTGGGGGTCGACGTGGCCTCCAGGGCCACTGACGCGCGGGCCCAGCGCGCGCGCGTGGAAGGAAAAAATTGGTGGGCGAATTGCCTCCCGCGGGGATCGAACCCGCGATGCCCAGCGAGCGCGCACGGGGATGTTGCCAGTGGGGTGTGCTGCGAGTGCTTGTCAGGTATAGGTGCTGGTGGGTGGATATTGTTCAGTAACGTTGCTAACTGTATTTTTCTACAGGTTCAGGTCTGAACCTTGGCCGCGAAGGGGAGACGGCCGCCGGCGGACTGCGATTCGCGGTGGCTGCTGTCCGCGCGTGCTGGTGCTGCGTGTGGTGGCCGTGTGCATGCTCGCGGCGTGACGCAGAGAGAGAGGGGAAGGAAACGAGGAGGGGGATCTCACCTCGGTGAAGAACAGAGGGAGCAGGGAGGTGGCGACCGGCGACGGAGTCGGGGACGGCGGCGGCGCTCCGGTGACCCTCGGGGGAAACCGAGGAAACGGCACGGGAGAGGGAGGCGTGGGCTCTCCGTTCCCGGCCCTAGCTAGGACGGTGGTGCAGCGGTGGCGCGGCGATCGCCGGAGCGAGGCGGCGGTGGTGGTTGCTCTCGGTGGGGATACAGAGAGGAGAGGGCGGAGGGAGAGAAAAGAGGAGAAGTGGCGGCGCTCGAGGGAGAAGGAGGAGCTAGGGCACCGAGGAGGCTCGGCCTCGAGCTAAAAGGAGGAGGGTGGAGCTCGGATGGCCGTCCTTCTCTGCACCTATCAACGTGGACAGTCGCATCTGCCTGCCGTACAGAGGTTAGGGATGAGCGAGGGGGGTAGCAGGCCAGGGCTAGGTGGGCTGGCCCAAATGGGCTGGCTGCCCTTTCCCCCCTCTCCTTTTTTTTCTCTTTTTTTTTTGCAGATTTGAAAAAAAAGGAGAGAAAAGGAGAGGTTTTGGGCTAGAGAAAATTTAGGGATAAATTGTATGAGTTATTTATTATAAAAACAGCAATGTCCCACCTTTTGTTTCCCAATAATTTTATTTTAGGTTGCTGTTTGGAAAATAATTGAATTTTGATTGAATTTGAGATTAAATGAATAATTGAAACTTAATCAATGTAAAGTTTTTAATTTCAAGTTTAATTGAAACAAGTGAATGAATTGTTTTGGTAATTTCCATAAATTTCAAATGGTTGCTGTTTGTAATTGAATTTGAATGCAATTTGAATTAAGTGAAATATTAAAAAG
>CM054063.1:148009646-148237192 GCA_028641055.1 Alopecurus myosuroides
GAGACTGCATGGTGCATGTGCGTGGACTACACCGACCTCGACAAGGCCTGCCCCAAGGACTCGTTCCCGCTACCCCGCATAGATCAGTTGATCGATTCCACTGCCGGGTGTGAATTTTTTCTTTCATTGATGCCTACTCTGGTTTTCACCAGATACCTCTTAATCCGGCTGATCAAATAAAGACTGCTTTCATTACCCCGTACGGGGCTTATTGCTATCGTGTTATGTGCTTTGGGTTGCAGAATACTGGGGCTACCTATCAGAGATGCATGCAGAAATGCCTGCATGATCAAATTGGCAAGAATGTGCAGGTGTACGTAGATGACATTGTCATCAAAACGAAATAAACACATACTCTGCTTAGTGATATTGAGGAAACATTTGCTAGCCTGCATAAGTACAGGATGAAGTTGAATCCGACTAAATGCACCTTTGGCGTTCCGGCTGGCAAGTTACTCGGTTTCTTGGTATCCAGCCGGGGCATTGAAGCCAATCCTTCAAAGATAAAAGCTATAGAGAGCATGTCTTTGCCGAGATCGCTGAAGGATGTGAAAAAATTTACCGGGTGCTTGGCTTCTCTTAGCCGCTTCCTGGGAAGAATGGGTGAAAAGGCCTTGCCTCTTTACCAGCTCATGAAGAAAAGTGATAAGTTTGTCTGGACATCACAAGCTGATGTGGCCTTCAGAGAACTCAAGACCATGCTGGGTAGCGCTCCCATCCTGGCAAGCCCGCTACCCAAAGATCCAATGTTGTTGTACATTGCAGCAACCAACCGGGTAGTCAGCGTGGTGATAGTGGTGGAAAGAGAAGAGGAAGGCAAAAAGGTGCAGCGGCCAGTATATTATCCCAGCGAGGTGCTATCTAGCTCCAACCAAAACTACCTGCATTACCAGAAGATGACGTACGGCGTGTACCTGAGTGCCAAGAAGCTCAAGCCGTATGCGTCGGACTTCACCGAGGAGAGCGTTGATGGCCCCAAGATGACTGGCGCCCTTGACCACGACGCGGACTCGGTGGCTCCCTCCTCGAGGAAGCGCCGGGCGATGGTGGTCTCCTCTGATGAAGAGGATGATGGGGCCGGCGAGGGATTTTACGTTGCTCCCTCACGATGCTCACAACCCGACGATGATGAGGATCCGGACATAGCCTCGGACGAGGCCCGTTTGGCGAACAAACCGCGGCTTGATGATGCGTTTCCTGGCCCCAGCGATCCTTGCCCTAAGGGACCCCTGGCCACGGGGTCCTTCTCCAAAGGTGGATAAAGATAGGTTGATACAGAGATGACAACTTCCAAGACTCAAAGAAACAAAAATAAATTGAAAGCAAAAATATAATGGGTTGTCTCCCAAAAGCTCTTTCTTTATGGGTTGGAAAGTTGGCTTCTTGTTAGACCTCCTTATGCTTAAGCATAGGTTGAGTGCTTCTTTGGCTGCGGATTTATCATCATAGATTAAGACTCTCCCTTAGCTAGTGTTAGCTAGTGATAGACAGCCTTAGTCTATTCCTTTGTGTATATTTGTATATAACTGTAACACTCTTTTGATGGCAATAAAAGGCTGTGGGGGACTCCCCTGCAGTAGAAAATGTTTCAAAAAAAAAAGATGCTCACGTAAGAATAAGATTTGAAGAACAATAAGAGAGCATCAAGAAGCAACTGTAAAACACATTTAAGTATAACCCACTTCCTATGCAAAATAATCTTGTATAAAACAAGTCAATAAAATACAATGTGGCTAGCATAGGAAGACAAAATAAGTGCAAGTTCAAAAATTTCAACATAAAGAGGGGAACTTAATATTATTGAGATGCATAAAATTATGTTTCCCTCTCTCAAAATAACTGTCAATAGCATCATGAATAAAATTAACAATATAACTATCATATAAAACATTCTTATCATTATCCATATGCATAAAAGAATTAATACTCTCCACATAAGCATAGTCATTCTCATTAATAGCAGTGGGAGAAAATTCAACAATATAGCTATCCTTATTATTCTCGTCACCATAATCATCAAATATAGGAGGCATATTTTAATCATTATTAATTTTCTCCTCAATAGTAGGTGGACTGAAAATATCATATTCATCATTGTAATCATAATATATTGGAGGCATAGTATCATCAGAGTAAATTTGTTCCTCCATGCTTGGGGGGCTAAAAAGATCATTATCATAAAAAAACTAACTTCCCCAAGGTTAGATTTTTTGATAACATTAGCAATAATGGTGTTCAAAGAATTCATACTAATAACATTGCTACTTGCATGCAAATAAAGTTCCATAGGTTTCTTAATTTTCTCATCAAACACTTCATGTCCTAACTCAAGATAAATATTATAAAGCTCTCTAATATTTTTGTTGTTTTCCACTAAGCCTAACTAGTGAAAGTAAAAACAAGAAAAAAATATAATTGCAGAATCTAAAGGAAATAACTTCGAGCACTCACACACCAGCAACAGTACTAGAAAATAGCTTATTAGCCAGAAGATGTGAGTACGTTTTACCTTACCTCCCCGGCAATGGCACCAGAAAAGAGCTTGATGTCTACGCATGCTTCTATTCTCGTAGACAGTGTTGGGACTCCAAGTGCAGAGGTTTGTTGAACAGCAACAAGTTTCCCTTAAGTGAATCTCCCAAGGTTTATCGAACTCAGCGATGTAGAGGTCAGTGATATCCCTCTCAAGCAACCCTGCAATTAAGATACAAGAAGTCTCGTGTGTCCCCAACACACCCCAATACACTTTTCAGGTGTATAGGTGCACTAGTTCAGCGAAGAGATAGTCGAATACAAGTAATATGGACGATTATAAGTGGTAATTGCAATCTGAAATAAAATGGCAGCAAGCAAACATGTAGCAGAATTGGTTGTGAGCGGTGTTTTAATGCTTAGAAACAAGGCCTAGGTATCATACTTTCACTAGTGGACACTCTCAACAATGATATCGTAATTGAATACATAAATATCATCTCTTCACTATGCTACTCTGAACCACTCTCCGATTGGATAACAAACACCAATTCACTGCGTCGGGCTGCAAAAGCACACCTTAAAGTCGCATTACCCACCTAGGTAACCCCACACTATCGCCTTGACTGCCCTAGATGGTTTTGAAAAAACAACACAATTTCATAGAGACATCCAACACAAATTATAACTCATGACAAGTATTTCTATAAACTTTAGCCTACGAGTCACACACGATGCGCACATTGTCACCTTCACAGCGTGGGACAAGGTGTCTCCGGAGTTCACATTAATAAAACCACTTGAGTAGCATAATAGATGAAGAGTAACATCCACACCCCTACCTTGTTCAATGTCTTAGTGACTTCGGCACCTTTAAGATTCAACACATGGTCACTATACACTTCAAGATTGGCCCCTATGAAGACACGGTTGAGTGTGATGTTGTGCCTAATAGCTACCGGTAGAGCCCTCAGCCTCGGGGGAGAACTAATCCCTCCTCATCATGGGAGTCTACAAAGGCGATGAAGATGGTGGTGGAGTCGATAGAGATGGCTCCGGGGGCAATTCCCCGTCCCGGCAGGGTGCCGGAACAGAGATTTATGTCCCTCAAAACTTTTCTTCGATGGCGGCGGAGCTAAGAAACTTTTTGTGGATGGAGGCTGATTGATTTAGGGTTTTTGCATCGGGGGCAATATATAGGCGAAAGGGCAATGTTGGTGGGCGCCAGAAAGGCCCACACCATGTGGTGGCGCGGCCAGGGGGCCGCACCATGGCATGATGTGGCCACCTTGGTGCCCTCCTCTGTCTCTGCTTTGGACTCCGTTGACGTGTCGAGAAAAATAGGAGGTTGGGTCCTTATTTCGTCCAATTTCGAGAATATTTCCTTAAGTGATTATCTGGAATAGAAAAACAACATAAAATAGGAAATGGCATTGTGGCAACTTGTTAATAGGTTAGTCCCAGAAAATGCATAAAAATGCTATGAAGTGTGAATAAAACATGTAGCAATTGGTAGAAAACAAGCACGGAGCATCAAAAATTATAGATACGTTTGCAACGTATCAGACTTCTTCACTAGCCTTCAACCATTCTCAATTATACTCTTGAAAGAGTATTCCACAACAAAGTGATCACTATAACCACAATTGAAGCAAGTTCTTTCCTTATTCATGCTTGGGGCTTTCTTTCCCTTGTTCTTTGTTGCATTTGATCTAAAATCTCCTTTCTTCCATCACTTATGTTGGGCAAGGGACAAGCATTCTCCATGTGATATCCTCTTCTCCTTCTCGGAGAAAACATATGAGGAACCACCATCATCACTTGAGTCCTCTTCTTCATGAGACGTGGCCTTCAAAGCAAGAGAGGGTTTCTTAATTTAATTCACACGGGCCATGACATTATTGGAGGACTTTTTCATCATGTCTATGG
This sequence comes from Alopecurus myosuroides, assembly GCA_028641055.1. Lineage (NCBI taxonomy): Eukaryota > Viridiplantae > Streptophyta > Magnoliopsida > Poales > Poaceae > Alopecurus > Alopecurus myosuroides. The sequence goes on from CM054063.1 coordinate 148,014,048, forward strand.
TAATGAAAATACCCAACACATCATTGGAAGATAGATCCAAGAAATCAGCCCTTGATTGCACATTCATCACCATGTTCTCATTGTATGGAATCAAGGTGAGAAGGAATTTCTCATTGACCCAATCATCATTGCAATCTTGGAATCCACAATCTCTCAAGTCAACCACGAGAGCCTTGAGTATTCTAAACACATATTCAAGAGTTTCTCCATCCTTCATATGGAATTCATTGACTTGTCTTTGGAGGATGGACTTCTTAGAGCATTGAATGTTCACATTGCCATCATACTTGTCAATTATGCAATCCCATGCCTCCTTGGCGGTTGTGAAGGATCATATATGCTCAACTCCTTCATTTTCCATAGCCTTCTCTAGCATGTGCATAGCATGAGCATTGAGTTGTTGATCTATGATATCACTTGAACTCAAGTTCTTGGGATCTTTGGGCTTGTATCCATTCTCAATGATTCTCCATATTTGCATTGAAGAGCTACACACATAAGACTTCATGGAAGAATTCCAATTAGTAAAACGAGACCTATCTACTAAAGGAGGTGCACCAAGATTGTTTACATGTGGGTGTTAAAAATTAGGAGCAATGTTGTAAGTACGAACAAAGGCATTTTCATTGTTTTTATCTTTAATATTAGATGCCTCGGAGCCTTCCTTAGAAGGTATAGGAGTTCCATTTTCATCTACAATAACATGCTCAGAGGAGTGACTAGATGAAGATGTCATTTCTTTTATTAATCCCTCCATCCTTTTTCTGAGCTATCAAGCATAGCTTGAATTAGCTTTTGGATAGCATCCATGGTGACGGGTTCTTCCGCCTCGTCCATCCTCCTCTTTAGGCGGTAAAGCCTTAATAAAGAGACGAGGCTCATATACCAACTGAACGGATCGAGAGGTTTACTAGAGGGGGGTGAATAGGTTAACTACAACTTTTACTTTTCTTTTTCAATTAACAAGATAATTCTCAAATATAGATTTTCCAGATTATGCAACCAAGTGAACAATCCTATATGATGAGAAAATACTATTAGCACAAGATATTTATACAACTAAGCTAGTAGCAACAAGTAAAGGTAAGTTGAGGAAGAACCGAACACAATGACGTGGAGATGTATCCCGAAGTTCACTTCCCAATGGAAGCTAGTCTCTGTTGGAGCGGTGCGGTGTGATGTATATGCACGCTTCTATTCTTGTAGACAGTGTTGGGCCTCCAAGTGCAGAGGTTTGTAGAACATCAGCAAGTTTCCCTTAAGTGGATTACCCAAGGTTTATCGAACTCAGGGAGGAAGAGGTCAAAGGTATCCCTCTCAAGCAACCCTGCAATTACGATACAAGAAGTCTCTTGTGTCCCCAACACACATAATACAATTGTCAGTTGTATAGGTGCACTAGTTCGCCGAACAGAGAGTAAAATACACGTAATATGGATGATTCTAAGTGATAATAGCAATCTGAAATAAAAATTTCAGCAAGCAAACATGTAGCAGTACTGATTGTAAATGGTGTTTCAATGCTTAGAAACAAGGCCTAGGGATCCTATTTTCACTAGTGGACACTCTCAACAATGATAACATAAATGAATGCATAAATATCTCTCTTCAGTACGCTACTCTGAACTACTCTTCGGTTGAATAACGAACACCAATTCATTGCATAGGCCTACAAAATGCACTCCTCCAGGTCGCATTCACATGTCTAGTTCACCTCACGCTGTCACTATGAGCGCCCTAGAAGGCACTAGACAAACACCACAATTTCATAGGGTCATCCAACACAAGATATAAATATCATGCTAAACCACACGGTGCACACACTGTCACCTTTACACCGTGATCAAAGTGTTTACGGAGATCTCATAACAAAACCACTTGAGTAGCATAACCGATGAAGAGTAACATCTACTTATTCAACTAGATTACAAAGCTCACGATCACATAAAGATCACACCATGGGAGAGAGAGATGAGACACATAGCTACCGGTAGATCCCTCAGCCCCGGGGGAAAAACTACCCCTCCTCATCATACAAGACAGCAACGGCGATGAAGATGGCGGTGGAGTCGATCGAGATGGCTCCGGGGGCACTTCCCCGTCCGGCAGGGTGCCGGAACAGAGATTTTTGTCCCCCGAAACTTGTCAGTGGCGGCGGAGCTACGGATGTTTTTGGTGGAAAAGGCTGATTGATCTAGGGTTTATGCATCGAGGAGTATATATGGGCGAAAGGGCGATGCCGGGGGGTGGCCAGGGGGCCCACACCACCTAGTGGCGCGGCCAGGGGACCCGTGCCACCCTATGGTGTGGCCACCCTGTGGCCCCCTCCGGGTCTCTTCGGGACTTCCTGGACCCTCCGGGATTTCTAAGACTTCCGGGCTTCGAATTTTCCAATTTCGAGAATATTTCTAGAACAACTTTTCTGAAACTAAAAACAGCAAAAAACAGGGAACTGGCTCTGTGGCATCTTGTCAATAGGTTAGTCCGGAAAACTGATAAAAATGACATAAAGTGTATAGCAAACATGTGGTAAATAACATGAAAACAACATGGAACAACAGAAATTAGGGATATGTTTATGATGTACCACGATGCCACCAAAATGGAACACCGAGTAGCAGTAAAATGGCGCACCGTATCTCCTTCAAGACCTTGCACCGATGTGGAGAATCTCGAGTCACTATGTTGCCGTTGAGGTTGACAACTAGAACCTTTACAAGTATGAGGCACACTCCACAACTTGGAGGGTCCTCACCAAATCTCGGGAGCCACCAAGACTACGGGCAACAAGATCCACGAGCTCTAAAGCTTCGGGGACACCAACAAGGCTCCAAGCTCTAATAAGCTAAGAGAAACAAGGTTCTAGGTTCCAATGAACCAAGAACGACAAGATTCCTAAGGGATAAGTGGGGTTGTGACGAATCGGTTTGATGAAGATGTAGATCTAGTGCTTCTCCTCCAAATCCTAAGAGATCAAGGGCTTTGGTTGGGTATTTGGGGGAGATCCTTGAAGTTTAGAGTGGTCAAAAATGGTGGGAAGAAGTGCTTCAAGTGACAAGAGCTCGAGGAAAGCAAAGATGAATTTTTATAGTTTGTCCCGATAAGTGGCCGTTGGGGGTATGTTGACTTCCACAGGAAAGCCGGCCTTAGGGACGGCCAGTTCGGATGACGCGTGGAACAGGCAACCCGACCTCAGCCCGGCCTAGGCTGGCCAGCCACGAGACCCGGCCTCGAGCCAGAGAGCCCGGCCTGGGCCGGCTCTACGGGGTGCAGGCCGGCGAGGTAACACAGGCATCCGGCCTCGACCCGGCCAAGGCTGGCTTTCCAGAACACCCGGCCGCCAGAAGAGAGACCCGGCCTAGGCCGGCTTCACAGCGCAGAGGTCGGCGCACTAACAAAGGCCTCCGGCCAGGCCGGCTAGGCGGACACTTCTTTCTTATTTTCTTCTTCTTTCTCTCTTCCAATAATTCCTTTGATTCTTTTGTTCTTTGAGAGAGATTATTTCACCAATTTTACAACACTGTGTATTTTCCAAACACTTGAAATAAATCGTTATACTTTTCGAGTGTTGTTATCAAACATTAAAATAGGATTAAGGGACACATGTTCTTTCATCTATAATATGCACTCCCAAGATACTCTCATCCAAAGGTTTCAAATCAAGCATATCATATAAACTTTTAGGCATAATAGAAGAACTTGCACCAAGAAAAAAAATTGCAATTAAAATCATTCATATTCTAATAGTGGTCTTCCAACCATCTTGTAATTTTCTAGGAATAGAGGCTTCAAGTTTGAGTCTTTCTTCTCTAGCTTTCATGAGAGCATTAGTGATATGTTTAGTGAAAGCAATATTTATCTTACTAGCATAAGGATATTTAGCTAATTTTCGTAAGAACTTAATAACATCAGAGATGGTGCAATTATCAAAATAAAGTTTATAATCCTCAAAAATGGTGGAAATAATTTCTCCTAAAGTCATATTATCCTCAGTCCCACTTTCAACAATTTTCTCACTAGAAATATTTTTAATCTCCAAACTTTTGGGACTCCTTCTACCTAAAGGCATGACCTCTCCACTCCCATTTGTTTTGACATAAAAAAATTTAGAAGCATTAGGATACTCATTGGTAGTGAAATTTTTAACTTCCTCAAAGGGTTGGATGGTATAAATTTTAACATGCTCACTTTTAGCAGTTTTTTCAGCAATTTCAAATTCTCTTTCTCTTCTAGCATGTATTTGAGCTAACATTCTCATGCTCTCATTTATTTTAACTTTTATAGAATTTTGATTTTAATTTTTCTTGGCCCCAATAGGTGTAGTCCTGATTTTTTAAATTTCTACATCATGAGCAATACTATCAACTTCTAGCACTAGATTATCTAGTTTTGCAAGCCTTTCATCAACAGTTTTATTGAAATATTTTTGTGTAGTGATAAATTATTTAAGCATGTTCTCAAGACCGGAGGTGGAACTTTTAGGATTGTTGTAAGCATTGCCATATGAATTCCCTATGAATTACCATTATTATTAGGATATGGCCTATAGTTGTTGTTACCACCAAAATTATTCTTGTAAGCACTGTTGTTGAAATTGTTTCTAGCAATAAAATTCACATCAATTTGATCATTTCATTAGCAACCAGAGGGTTCAAGGGAAAATTATTAGGATCTATTGGCACTTTTTTAGCTAGAAAATAACCAAGCATATCAATTTTATCACTCAAAGAAGAGGCCTCTTCAACATAATTTGCCTTTTTTTTTTACCTGTTGGAGCCCTTTATGTGTGCCATTGGGAATAGTTTTTCATTAGATCATCCAATAACTTTTTTCCTGAGCCTAAAGTGAGGTTCATGAAGGTTCCTCCCACAGCTAAATCCATTAATTTCCTTGAGGACAAATTTAATCTCGCATAAAAAGTTTGGACAACCATCCACGTAGTTAGTCCCTGTGTGGGGCAATCCTTAACCATAGTTTTCATTATTTTCCAAGCTTGAGAAACATGTTCATTATCATTTTTTCTAAAGTTCATAATGTTACTCCTCATTTGTATAAATTTTTCACGTGGATAATACTTCCCAATAAAAGCATATTTGCATTTAGTCCAAGAATCAATGCTATTTCTAGGCAAAGACAATAACCATTTCTTAGCTCTTCCTTTAAAAGAGAAAGGGAACAATATTAATTTCACAATATCACCATCTACCTGTTTATATTTTTTCATGTCACATAACTCAACAAAGTTATTTAAATGAGAGTCGGCATCTTCTCCAATACCAGAAAACTGGTCTTTGATGACAATATTCAACAAAACAGGTTTAATTTCATAAGAGTCTGTTGTAGCAGCAGGTAGAGCATTTGGTGTGCATATGAAATCATTATTATTGGTACTAGTAAAGTCACAAAGCTTGGTATTATCATTGGAATCCATTCTTGCAGGATAACACAAATAAAATGCTAGAAACTAGAGAACTATTTTTTTTGTGTTTTTGACAAAGAGAAACAAGACTAAGCAAAAGTAAACTAAGAAAGAACAAAACAAAAGAAAGATAGTGGAAGTGTGAGCAATAAGAGCACTTATTATCAAAGAGCAATAAGATCACTAAGAGCACTGCTATTTATTGGGAAGTATTATCCACGTGAGCACCATTAAGATCAATTAACATTGAGATCAATAAGAGCACCGCTGTTTTCTCTGTAGTGGCAACATCACACCCCCTCCCCCCCCCCCCCCCCCGCACGTTTCTGTCACTCGAGCGCAGGCAACCAGGATGCATGAACCCACTATCTAGCATATAAACCCTCTCTTGGAGGTTAAAACAACTACGTGGCCAAGGTAATCATAAACACCGGAGAGCATTGCAAGACAATATTAAAAATCTCTACAAATATAAGTGAAGCATCTCAGATTGACATGAACAAAATAATCATAATCTCGTGGTTTGTCGCATCCCAACAAACACAACGTGCACAATTACATAACGGTGATCTGGATCATGTGAGGCAGCTCACGAGACTCCAACCATGGAGGCATAGGGGAGAGAACAACCATCTAGCTACTGCTATGGACCCGTAGTTCGGAGATGAACTACGCACTCATCTATCCGGAGGCGATCATGGTGATGTAGAGGCCTCCGGTGATGATACCCCTCTCCGACAGGGTGCCGGAGCAGGACTTCAGAAGCCCTAGATTGGAATTTCGAGGTGACAGTGCCTCTCTGTATGTTTCATGGAAAATAACTCTGTCCCCAAAGTTTTTAGGGTTGAAGGCAATTTATGAGCAAAGAGGGGACGTGAGGCGGTGGCCAGGGTTCCCATGGGATCACTGGGCGTGGCCAAGAGGGAGGTCGCGCCTGGTGCCCACTTGGTGGCATCCTGGCTCCCCACCGTCTCCCCTTTGGATTGCGTCTTCGTTCCGGGTAAAAAAAATGGTCTCCGTGGATTTTTAGCCCTTTCCGAGAATATTTCTTTAAGAAATTTTCTGAAATAGAAAAACAGCAGAAAACAACAACTGAATTGGGGCATCTTGTTAATAGGTTAGTATGTGAAAACATCCGCAAAATGAAAGAAAACATGTGGAAAACAAAAGGTATTGGGTAGAAAACAAGTATGTATCATCAAAAACTATAGATACGTTTGCACCGTATCATATCTCGACGTCGTTCTGAGCGACCTATACCACCGTGGAAGTAGCGTCCCAGTCTATCTAAGCATTGGATTTGGCAGCCTTGCTCCAAACTGAAAGGCCCTCAATGAACATCTCTGCCTCAACCTGAACGGCAGATGGGGCCATAGTCTGTGTCGCTACCTGTGCCTGAGCTGCAGGGTAGCCGCGTCGCGGCAACGGCAGCGGCGCGTCTCATGCGTGCGGGCAGCCATGTTGCGACATTGAGTCTGATCCCTCATGCTTTGCCAGAAGTTTTTTCCCCTCCATTGCGCGGTCCGCGATGTCGACGAACGGAATCATCACCATCCTCATCTCCCCTTCCATCGGAACTGGAGTCACCATGGAGAAACGTCGGCCGGCGGGGCCGCGACTCGCATGGTCCGTACCTAATCCACAACCACCACCCAGGGTAGTTGTAGATCTGCGGACACTTGGCCGACGCTGCAGAGCTCGGCCTGGATGACAGCGAGACAGGGGAGTAGTCCTTGGTGAGGTCCAGGTGGATGAGGACCTCAATAGTGCGCCCTTCCTTCCCTTCCTCCGTTGGAGTGCTTTCCAGTAGGCTGGGGCGCCGAGGCAAGTCCGGTCGGTTGAGGATCGTAAACTCAGAGGCCCGCGGGATCATGTCCGGGTTTCAAGTGCACATCCATGCATGCAAAGCTTTCAGGTTGTGCTTCGTCTTAGACTGCCTCTCTACCAGATCAAGCTTACAATCATCGCCTAGAACTTCCTCGAGGCAATTCCATGTCTTGAGGGGGAGGTTGTCCACGACCACACGGCAGTACGACCTCCACACCTTGTGGATACCTCACGCGGCCGGGAACCATTGCTTCAGACTGAAAAGGCGACCATACACCCTAAGGGTACGCTGCTCCAGTGCCATATCCCGATGGTGATGCTGCTTGCAGGTGATGGCGACGTCTTCCGGGAATGCCTCCGCCAGCTCGAATGCGTCCCAAGGCATGCATAGCTCGTGCTCGATGGCGTTTGCCATCATCTCCATAGAGACGCCCTCCGCCTCGGAGTCATAGACGACATAGAGCATCGTGTTTCGGAGGCGGTGGATCCCCGCCTCCATCGCTGCGGTATGCTGGACGGCGCTAGAGGATGTGAACGGCCTCCTCGAGGCGTCCCGAGGCTGCAGCACCATCGGAGCCGGGCTACACAGGCTTGGCTACGCCGAAGCCGAAAGTGGTGGGGTGGAATTGTTGGGGAGGTTGGTGGGCCAGCTAGGGACACCGACGGGGGGAGGGGCCGAGAAAAGCAGCAACTTATTTTGCTCACAGTTCCGCTCGATGTGCCCGTTACCCTTACAGTGGTAGCATTTGATAGGATCCCTGCATTCAAAGAACTGATGGCGTGGGGTGAGGCAGCGGTAGCAGAGGCCGACCAGCCTATGTTTGTAGCTCACAGAGGTGTGCTCTGACAGGCGGTTTTGGCGATCATCTCGGTGATTATGTCGGTCTTTGGGTGGTTGGGCGGCTTGAATTGCACGTTGGCGCATCTGTCTATGCCACCGGCAGGAGCCCGCTATCTTCCAGCCCTCTTTTGGTCAAGAGCAGCCTAATCCTGAGCAGAGCAGGGCGGATCGGTAGCAGGGGCACGCAAATCGTCAGAGATCGACCACGCATTCAGTCAATGGTCGATGGAGTGGAAGCCTATCCGCTAAGGCGGGAGGGGGCGATTTGGTGCTAGGGAGACGAGTTACAGGGCTTGCGAGTGGTCATAAGGAGAAAGGGGAGTGGCAGAGCTTACCAGCAAAGGAACAAGGTGACGAGCATGCGAGATTTGTCTCGCAGTCGCCTTGGCGGAGCCGCCCAACTCCATTGATTCCACGCATGGCAGCACCCACCCGGTTGTTGGGTCAATGAAGCCCGGGCGTGGTGAACACCTGGCCTCTGGGGAGCAATACAAGGAAGCACTCTCCCATCAACGTCAGTGATGGAGGCCAGGGCGGTGGTTGGCCCTGGGTAGACGGATGGGTAGGTTGCGCTCGCCGGCTCGTACGGCGTGAGAGCGCGAGGAGCTATCAGTCCTCCTGTTTTTAGCCCCTATTGGTTTTGCTTATGCGCACGAGCGCATCCCACGCATATCCCTCACGGGCATGCCCCTGCCGTGCTGCTGTTGCTAGCCTTTGTATCGCCCCGACTGCTGAGCTGATAGCTTCCGTTGATCGGCATGTCTTTTGGTTGTCGAAACTGACCCGATCTGGAACTCCAACCACAAATCCTCTCCACAAATCTTCCTGATGTTTCTGATTGCCACCACGAAATAAACTACACCACCTGGTCAATCTGGTCCCGTCACTGGCGTCTACCGTCTCTACCCGAACGGATCTGAGATAGCCCCCGCTAGTTACTTGCACTATTAATCCGACGAATCCGCTTCCTTCCTCTAGATCAACAAGTTGTGGACTTCAACCTTGTTGTGATACCACTTGTTACAATCGTATAGATCTACCGAGGACCAAGCAATCACAACACGATGACGACATCGAGATTTGTTAACACAGTTTGGCGAACTCGCTTACTCTGCAGGGCATGACTATGAACACTCCTCCCCGTTCATACTGTTGCACCGGTCGCCTTGGTTGCACGTGTGGTGCCCCCTTATTGTATGAGAGGCCAATCTACAAGTGTCCGACTCGAGCACTCCCTGTACCTATCCACACCTATTACAACTCTAAGTCAAAATGTAACCCAACACATAGACTGTATTCGACACAAACACAACATCCTCTACCGCGACAATAGGGGGTGTTTGACAACATGCAGTCCTAGAGCCAAAGTAGATAAGCACCGAAAACAAAAGCATCTTTGACTTTTTCAACCATTTGCACTCAACCAAACATCTCAGGATTTGCGATGTGGCCAGCGCGGGCATCAAAGCACTTTGGCTGAATCAGGCGTTTCTCTAGAGGCCGGGGGATAAAGATGCCCTTGTTTTCAGTGTAGATTGCATGTCTCTCTCACACCGCATTCACTAAGCCGCCACACCAAACAACATGTTGTCTATGTATACAACCCTGACAACCACCATGCAGACTACCAAACCAAACACATATTCTATTTTACATTGGCTCTCTCGGGCCAGGCTCGCTGGACCTGTCCTGTTCTTCTCACTGGGCCTGACACTAGATAGATGGCAACCATATGCGCTCTAAACCATTCGTGCACTTGAAGAATGTAATAAGGTTGCACACGTCCTCGAGGCGATTGATGTGAGCCAATACGAAACTAGTTACCTATGGTTGGATGCTATACCTGACTTTGTATCAGCACTTTTGGCCGGCGATTCCACCGAGCCTATCAACTAATGGAATAGAGGCGTTTCCTCTAAAAATAAAACCAGGAAACTGTATTTAGAGACCGAGCTCGAAGCTAGGAATAATTCTAAACAAAAAAAATAGGTGTGAGATCTATCTGTGTTCAAAATATCAATGTAATTCGTATTATTTTAGACTAAAAAATGATAAATCTGTAAAATTTTAATTTTTTCAAACTGTACTGTTCACATGTATCCAGATCCACTCATTTGTTATTTTTAGCCTGCCCAAAATATAACGAATTTTGATTGAAGTTTTACACAATTGTAAATTATACTCCCTCCGTCCGGAAATAAATGTCGCAGGGGGTCAAAATTTTGAAATGTTTGCAATTTTGCAATTACACCCTCGACATTTGAAATCCAAAGCGTGAGCCCCCCCGAAATCACAACTGGAACCCCCAGATCCGCGCGATCCGCGCGATCCAGGTCGCCACCGTGCTGCAGCCTCTCCTCGTCGAGCTCCAGGTCGCCGAAGTGCTGCAGACCCCTCGCGAGCTCGTTCTCGTTGGTGCCGCCGTGATCCAGACCGTGCTCCAGGCCGCCGCCGTCCTGCAGCCTCCTTGTCGAGCTCCAGGTCGCCGAAGTGGTGCAGGCCCCTCACGAGCTCGTCCTCGCCGGTGCCACTGCAGGTCGCCGCCGTGCTCAGGCCGTGCTCTAGGTCGCCGCCGTGCTCCAGGTCCAGGTCGCCGCCGTGCTGCAGCCTCTCCTCGTCGAGCTCCAGGTCGCCGAAGTGCTGCAGACCCCTCGCGAGCTCGTTCTCGCTGGTACGGCCGTGCTCCAGTTCGCCGCTGTGCTCCAAGCCGTGCTGCAGCCTCTCCTCGTCGAGCTCCAGGTCGCCGAAGTGGTGCAGGCCCCTCACGAGCTCGTCCTCGCCGGTGCCGCTGCAGGTCGCCGCCGTGCTTTAGGCCGTGCTCCAGGTCCAGGTCGCCGCCGTGCTGCAGCTGTTATTTTATGGTGATCAAAATTCATATGAAGATAAAGAAAAGTTCGGCCTTCGCTACGCGGAGACCCGTTGCCGGAGGCTTAGGGCCGAAGCGTAGCGAAGCCGAACTTTCCCATCCTGGTTCCCACCTGTCGCGTGGAGTGCACGGCGGGGGGTGCGGGGGGCGACAGCCCCCCGCGGTACGATACGAGTCGATACCGAGTTGGAGTTGGATACACAGTTACCGACCTAGTTAGGTCAGGACCGCCTTTATATACCTCTTGTAAGCCGCCGCACGGGATAAGACACACATTGTAAATCCCGCCGCGATTGTAACCTCACCCCGAAATAGTGAAGTATTGCTGGCTGGCGCCCGTGGTTTTTTCTCTTCCTCCTTGGAAGGGTTTTCCACGTTAAAATCTCGTGTCCCCGTTGGTTCGATCTTGCTTAATTTCATCGTTGTTTTGCTATTGCGTGTAACAGCAGCCTCTTCTCGTCGAGCTCCAGGTCGCCAAAGTGCTGCAAGGTCCTCACGAGCTCGTCCTCGCCGGTGCCGCTGCAGGTCGCCGACGTGCTCCAGGTCGCCGCCGTGCTCCAGGTCGTGCTCCAGGTCGCCGCCGTGCTGCAGTCGCCACCGTGCTCCAGCCCCCTCATCGCCGAGCTCCAGGTCGTCGCGGTGCACGAGCTCCAGGTGTACTCGCCGCCCTGCACAAGCTCGTCCTCGCCGGCGCCGCTGCAAGACAAAGAAGGAAGGAAGGAGGGGTGGCTCCCAGGTGAGTGTACACATCGGATGTGCAAGTCGAGTACATTGGACAAGGTTACTCAGCTTCCTTATGCGGGGACGATCTAAGCAAAATGGAATTGGAAATATGAAGCTGGAGTAAATAACTAGTGGTAGCTTCCTGGCAACATCACATTATGTAATATCAGTGGCATTTTGGCTACCTGGGAACAGTACATAGATTTATTGGTAGCCAAGATGGTGTGGAAGTCAAGTCTGACAGTAAGCTCATAAAGTAGATCGACATTAGCACTCTCTGTAGTACTGAATATTCTTGTAACTAGTTACATTGTTTACAGTGAATAAATGAGATACTAAGTTACTATAGTCTCAGTGTCGTCGTTATACTAGTTCCAGTACAGTTACTGATGTCGTGACTTTGCTGATGACATGGCATGATAAGATCCAAAAGAAGTGTGATAACTAAGGTTAATTAGCGAGAAGTTGGTGTTCTCAGTAAGCCGGGGGGGACATAGAAATTGGCCTGAGATCAGAATTCTGTGTAGAGCCGAATACCATGCATACATCACTCTGTCCTAGTACTACATAATTTACAGCATGGGATCCTAAGTTTTATTATCTTCTCAGTCATGCCATCGCACTAACGAATATGTCTAACAGGCTAACATAGCATTCAGATACTTGGGGAACATTATGATTCGATCTCCCAGAAATAATTACCTAAACAGAAAATTAAAATTCAGGGCTTCTGGCAGAACACTACAGCATACACATCAATTACTCTAGCAGAAAAGGTCTACGGTCTGTTGACCTTCAGTGTGTCTTTCTATTTATTCCATTTATTAGCTTGATTTAGTTTACCACCAGCTAAAAGGTTGGTGAATAATGCATCAGAGATTGAGAATGGATACATGTAGACATGCTGCAACTAGGCTACATCAAATTTTATTGCTTGCAGCTGTTGCCTGTTTGTTTACAACAATACCAAGTTGCAGACAGAAATAAGTAACATTATAAGATCGTGGTGGCACTCTGTAAACTCCAATATATATTTAACTATCGAAAAACTTTAGAATATGGATGACAGGATAAAACATGATCAAATATGCCAAGTTAATTTGCTTCTAGCTAGAGAAAATAACTAGTAAGTTAATAAAAATCTCAGAATATTGCTGCAATCATGCATTAGCTATTGGAAAAAATTGTTTAATGGCTTATTTGCCCCAGTTGTATAAATTTGTACCTAAATACATGTGGCTTGTTTGAAAGCAGTTTTACCTTTTTGCAAGCTGTATACTGAAATTGCCTGAATTATTGTTACCATGCAGGTTAACTTAAGGTTGTCTTCCGGCTGGTATCGAATCAGCTGACCCGTTTGACATCAATGAGAAATACGATGCTGAAATTTGATGATCAAATATTGCTCTCCAATGAGTAAGTTTCAGTTGGCTTTTACCTACAAAGACAAATATATCATGTCAGTGAGTATAATTTTTCCTTTGCACAGCTACATGAGAAGACAAATTAATGACAACAAGCACCGTAAGCTTTCCAAGAGGAAGAAACTACCCCATAAAGCACTACATATGTGGAAATATAACAGGATGCATCAAAAGGACATCTTCTGTGAACCTTTGGTACACGGTAAGCTAAGTTTGATTCAATTGGTGTTTTCTTGTTCTCGAAAGAAACAATGTCATGACCCCAATCTTGCTCTTCTATAGGAATGTGCAATGACCTACAAACCACCTACAAGGCGGAGTTCCTTCGAGAAATAGAAGATGTTGCTCTCAAGATTTCTCAAGAAGTTGCAGCTCTCAATTTGAATGAGCTTCCTCGAGAAGCTCTCGATTTGAACGAGCTTGCTCAAGAAGATGCTGCTTTCAAGATTGCTCAAGAAGTTGCTAGTGTCGAGATTTCTCAAGAAGATGCTGCTCTCGACATTGCTCAAGAAGTTGCTGCTCTCGATTTGAATGAGCTACCTCGAGAAGCTCTCGATTTGAACGAGCTTGCTCAAGAAGATGCTGCTTTCGAGCTTGCTCAAGAAGTTGCTAGTGTCGAGATTTCTCAAGAAGATGTTGCTCTCAAGATTGCTCAAGAAGATGCTGCTTTCGATGCTCAAGAGGAAGTCTGTTTGGATGCTCAAGAAAATAATGTAGATGTTTAGCATTCAACAACAAAAAAAGTAAATCTATCAAATGAGCAAAGATATGGTGTCTACTTTGCTTTGGTAGTGATCAGGAGCAGAGATGGACAAGTCGTGCCTGAGGACAAAATGATAGTTGCAAGCTTGTTGAACACAACTTTACGAACAGTAGAACGAATTTGGGAGGAAGCAAATAAACAACTTGCTCAAGGTGAAGAAGTTGACGTCTCAAGCAAGAGGAAAGGTCGAGTTGGTCGTAAAAAGAAAGATCTAGAACTCGAGAGGATAGCGACAGTGCCATTGAACAAGAGGAAAACAATCCGAGCTCTATCAAGGTCTTTGGGTGTTTCCCGCTCAACCTTGCACGAAAGATTCCTTTTGGGCGAGGTGGTTCGGCACACTAGCACCATGAAGCCGACGATGTCAGAAACTAACAAGATTGGTAGACTGAAGTTTGGAATATCTTTCGTCGATATGAACAGTCTTATGTTCCAGAAGATGAATAAAATCGTCCACCTCGACGAGAAGTGGTTTGATATGACAAAGGTGAAGAACACATACTACCTCCTACCCTGTGAGCCTCGACCCTTGCGCACCGGAAACAGACAAAGCATCGGAAAGGTGATGTTCCTAGCCGCTGTGGCGAGGCCCAAATATGGTGCTGATGGTGAAGTAACTTTCGATGGCAAAATTGGCATTTGGCCCTTTGTCATAGAGACTCCAGCAAAGAGAAAGAGCCGACACCCAAAAAAGGGGGCACTTGAGCTGAAGTCAGTAAAAGTTACTCGAGATGTCATGAGGACATATCTCTGCGAAAAAGTGATTCCTGCTATACAAGATGTGTGGCCCGACGAAGATGAAGGAAGCACAATCTTCATCCAGCAGGACAACGCAAAACCTCACGTCTTGCCCAATGACGAGGGTTTTGCCCATGCCGTAGAGCAGACTGATCTGGACATTAGGTTGATGCAACAACCACCAAACAGCCCTGACATGAATGTTCTCGACCTTAGCTTGTTCCGATCCCTTCAGTCACACACAGACACAAGAGCACCGAAAGATATCCGAGAGTTGATAGAGGGTGTGGAGCAAGAATTTCTGGAATATGATGTCGACACCCTGGAACGAAGCTTTTTGACACTGCAGGCGTGTATGATTGAGGTCATGAAGACAAAAGGAGGAATTGACTACGATCTCCCTCACATGAAGAAGGATCAAATGCTGCCAGGAGAACGGCACGGCCTTGCTCTACCTATTCCAGCTGAATTAGTTGCTGAAACCATTGCCCATATAGAAGCAGCTCCCCCCGAGCCTCCAAGAAGAGAGAAGAAAAGAAAAGAAGAAGCACCATCCAAGATAAGAAAGGTAAAGAAGAGTAGCAACACCCATCAACCCTCTGAGCACCAGGTCCCTCCAAGAAGCAGCAACAACAATCTCCAAGCAACGTCATCACCCTCTGAGCACCAGGTCCCTCCAAGAAGCAACAACAACAATCTCCAAGCAATGGCATCACCCTCTGAGCACCAGGTCCCTCCAAGAAGCAACAACAACAACAATCTCCAAGCAGCGGCATTAACCTCCAAGCAAGAAGAGAAGCATCACCCTGCAAGCAACGGTAACCTTCAAGGAGAAATTCCGTTGGTCACATGCGTCCCTACAAAGGTTGTGTTTAGCAGGATAATGGAAGCAATTGGCAGGCCATCTCAAGCTCTTGCTTGCTGTTAGCCGATGTTGTGGGTCTGAGGATTAGGAATAGGAAGGAAAGAAAAGTTCGAGAAAGGATTATGCGTGTAACCATAACATGTGTGTAAGTAGATCATGTATACAATACATGTGTGTAAGATTTGTTAATGTTGATGGACAATATGTACTCTCATTGGAACTGTGACATGTATGCTTTGTGGATGGATAATTTCTATTGACTGTTGAACATATCATTCAACCACTCATGCACAGAACTCAAATCACGAAACTAACAAGTGAAAAAAGCACGATGAAAAGAAATCGAATTGAGTTGTCAATTTTTTATTAAGTTTCAGTTACTCCATATAGAGCAATAGGAGTATTTGCATCAGTAGCAAATTTGTGAGTGTATTTGAGTTACAGTTACTCCTAAACTGAAAATATTTTCATGGCTACAGCAGTACTCTATATAGACAATACCTTTCTAAAGCAAGCAGTGCAAGCTGCTGCTACAACAAGCATTGCAATCTGCTGCTACAAAATGGAGAATCAATTTTACTCCTTCAGTATACATCTGGGAGTATTTAAGCAAGCACTAAGCAGTGCACAAGGACTACTCTGAGAAAAGGTTTGGGGTGTAAAGCATAAGTAGCTAAGTCTTTATCTGATGGATTACCTCCAGGTATCCTGTCAAACCCCTGCCATTTGGACACGCAAACCGCCGCATCGTACCCAGCGTATCTCAGGAGCTTCACAAGGAGATGACGGATGCAGCTACCGGTACATTGGCCACTTATGAAAGCCTGAAGCTCCGACTCGTGGATCGAGAACAACATCGAGTGGACCACAGAGAGCAGCCCGTTTTCTTTCTCGTCTCCTGCTTGCTTGTACATCTGAAAATTGAACGCGCAGAATGTCAGCTCCAGCATACACAGCATAATAGGCTACCAGGTACTAGTAATTATCAGAAAGCTATCCAGATATTACTTTGAGTACAACTAATGAGTGAAACAGTTGACTGACTCCTTTCTCTGAACCTGACCTTATAAGGCCACACATAGCATGGTTTATTAAAATTGCTAGCTCAAGAGAGTACAACAGGGGAACAAAAGGTGCCTACGCTGATGGTTTAATCCATGAGCATACAGCTATAAGCCTTGAAATAATGACTATGAATCGTAGTACTCAGTTGGGACTAATTTGTACCAATTGGCAATTGCTTACTGTGACAGCTACCTACCAAATTGACTCGGTTTCAAGCCATGTTCTCAAATGAAAAAAAAAATCACACGAAAGCAAATTTCATGAAATTTCTGGGAAGTTCACACTGCATCATAGCCTGAGAAGTACTAATTGGCCACCTAATCGAATTAGCAATTTGAAGCCATGCTCACAAATCAAAATAGCTGGCCGTGACCGTGACCATGGCAGAGCAGAGCAGAGCATATGGAGGAAGCTAGCAACAGCAAAGGCAGGGGATTCGCTCGCAACAAACAGATAAAGACTTAGCTACTTATGCTACTGATGCAAGAACTACTCGAAGCAAGCAAATTCATACTCCAAGAACCACTCCGAGAAACTTCAGTTCAGTTCACACAACAATTTACTGCAAAGCAACTTCAGTTCAGTTCAAACAACAATTTACTGGAAACAAGAAATTTACTGACGAATCCATGACGTGAGCTGACGAGATGTCTCCACAAGATGTTAGGCCGACAGATAATCAAGAAGAGTAGCAGCAGACAAGAGAGACTGTGGCAGCAGCCACCATCAAATCGATCCAGACAAAGACAGGCACGAAAATTTTCTGAATCCAACAAAGAATAGAGGAAGAGTGAGGGAAGACGGTGATGGAGTAATCTAATCTCACGTATGTTGTTGCCTTTCCAGACTTGATAGACCTTGAGCGGCTTGGCCATGGCCGCGCCGCCGCCGCCGCCCGCGGCGCCGAAGCAAGAAGGAAAGAAAATTCACCAGTCGTCGCAGCCGGAGAAGGGGGAAATGTCCTACCGGAGAGGAGCCAGACGGCGGCGAGGACGAGGAGGAGGTGCCGAGGTAGGGCGCGACGAACTCGAGCTGGGAGAGGCGCTGCGGCACGTACCCTGGGAGGTCCAGGCCCGCCCGTGAGTACTGCAACCTAGTCAACGAGGACGAGGGTCGTGCAGAGCCAGATGGTGCGCCAGCGCGAGGAGAGGACGGCAGTGCGCATCGGATCCGCCGTATCCGACGCCGGTTACGGCGATTCCT
Source organism: Alopecurus myosuroides (assembly GCA_028641055.1). Lineage (NCBI taxonomy): Eukaryota > Viridiplantae > Streptophyta > Magnoliopsida > Poales > Poaceae > Alopecurus > Alopecurus myosuroides. The sequence continues at coordinate 148,031,782 of CM054063.1, forward strand.
CGCCGGATTGGAGCAAAAGCTCCAAGCTTTTTGGGAGGCTCGCCGCGGGTAGGTGGAGGGGAGCACGGCGACCTCACTGAAGGTGTAGGGGAGCGCATCGCTGCAGGAGAAGGTGGAGGGGAGGGAAAAGTGAGGATCTTGGCGGCGAGCGCATCGGCGGCGAGCGAGGAAGGGGACGGGGACTAACAGCGACGAAATGGGACGGGGAGCGACGGAGCGAGCGAGGAAGAGGACGGGGACTGCGGGTTCGGTCGGGAATAAGCGAAGGGGCATTTCGTAAATGTGTATGTTACGACATTTATTTCCGGACGGAGGGAGTATAATTTTGATATTATAATTTTTTTCTACTTTTGTAAAACTTCAACATCTGTGAATTGAACGTTTAAAAGAGCGGTGCTACAGATACCGTAAATTTCGTACGATCTGCGTACGACACTGCATCCTTCCAGCCCATTGCGATCCTACACACATCGCACATCGGACATGATTTCATCCTATGCAAAGCAATCCCGCGTATAAAATACCGTGCTGCGTGGTGCACGGCACGGCCTCCCTGTTCGCCGCACTCAGCCAATGCACAGCTTTCGACGTGCAATTTTCACTTTCTTGTAGCACTACGATAGAATCGCTGAACGCTGGATAGAATCAAACCAAGTAAAATGAGGGCTCGGTGCAGCAAGTACCGATGAGATTTTGGTACTGCAATGCTCCGTTTCGAAATAGGATCGAGTTTTCAAGTCTTTGGAAGCAAACTCGGTGGAATCAAGCTGTTCACTCCAATCCAATCCACACTTGCACATTAACATACGGCACGAGATACACAGCGGAAGCGCTAACGGAGCAGCGCGCGAGCGAGTCCATCGACGATCACGGCTCACGAGCTCTCATCTGGACCTTGCGCCGCCGGCGTGGTGATACCCCGCTCCGGCCGGCCTCCAGGCTGAGACGGCGTAGAGCGGCTTCTTGTGCCAGCAGAAGAAGAGGCAGTACCCCTCCGCGTCGTGCCTCACCTCGTACGACCCACCACAGCCGCAGCTCTGCAGCAGTTTCCTCGCCTCCATGGCGGCGCTGTAGCTCAGGCCCACCCGCTCCATCCCGGCCGCCTCCATCCTCCCCGCCCACTGCCGCGCCCGCTCGTGCCGCTCCTTCCGCTCCCCGCCCTCGCACGCCACGATGCTCCGAATCTCCTCCCCGAGCACCGCCCGCTCCACCCGCGCCCGCTCCTCCGCCGCGCTGCCCCGATGCGCCGCCGCCGCCGCGCGCTCCAGGCAGTCGAACAGCGACGCGTAGTAGTTGAGCGCCTCGTCGAACCTCTCGTGGAATGCCGCGCCGTTGTGGTTCGCCTCTTGCTCCGTGACCACCATGATCTTAGGACACAGCGCCTTCACCGCCGACAGGAATGATCCCAGCTTCGGCCTTCCCTGCCCCGTGGCGGAGAACATGGGTGACAGCGGCGAGAGCGCGGACGCGTCGGGGCTCAGCTGCAGCCGCGTGTTCAGCTCTCGCTCCAGGAGCTCCCCGAAGCTGCTGGGGCTGGACCGCGCGATGATCTGGAGCGGGGTAAGGCCGCCCGCGCCGCCGTACCTCCTGCCACCGCCAGCGTCGTCCGCCGCGAGGAGGCGGTGCAGCTGCAGTGCGACGCTCACGGCGAGCGCCTCGCCGGACCTGACGCGGAGGTTGTGCCGGAGCGCATCGAAGTCCATGTCCTCGAGCCTGGCCTCCACGGCGTTGAACTGGAACGGGATGTCGAAGGCCTCGGCCTCCCTGGCCAGCACGGCGGACATGCCGGCAAGGAACTCCCTGCTCTCGTGGACGACGGTGATACGGAGGTGCGGCGTGCCCTCGCTGCGGCCGCGGAACGCGTGGAACAGCGCGATCCACTGCGCCGCGTTAGCGGCCGGGCCTGAGAGGTCGACGACGTGGACGAACCTCTCGCCCTCCATCGCGTCGAGGATGGCGTGGTTGGTGGTCAGGTACGCGAGCTTCAGGAACGGGAGCATGTCGAACATGCTGCGGCGCGCGGCCGGGACGAGGTGCGTGTCCGCGGAGCCCGACGCTGACAGGAGCGCCCGCGACAGGCCCGGCACGAGGTTGAGCAGCTTCCGGGCCAGCGCGTCGGCGAAGACGGCGGCGAGGCGCTGCAGCGTGTGCGGCGCATCCAGCGATGCGAGCTGCATGATGTGCTCGAGGCAGAGGTTGGCGCGGTCGAAGGCCCCCGCAGCCACCTCGGAGGCGCACTGGTACAGCAGGCCGATGAGACGCACGCTGCACTGGTCCGAGCTCAGCTCCTGCACCCACGTCCCCGTGCCGGCATACGGCGTCGGCGAGTACAGCGTGGACGCCGGCGACGACGTCGCCGACGACAGCACGTCCTCCTGCTGCTGCTGCTGGAACATGATGCTACCCTCCCGCCCTTCGATCAAATAACAAAGTAAGTGGGTGCTTCCACTACCTGCAGACTGCAGACCATAGACGGAGCTAAGTAATTAAGGTTATCGAGTGAGGACATGGGCATTGTTCGATCTCGTCGTCCTCTTCGAAGGCAACAAGAAGGGCGAGTCCTGGGGTTCATACCTTCCAATGTGGTGACCCTTGTCTCTTGCAGCCAACCTGTGTCAGCGAGCAGAGCTTGGGTCTTCTCCAAGGCTGGACGCATCTGCGGCGTGCGCGATGCCATCTTGTCCGCATCTCCGTGGAGTAACTAACAAGATTGAGATTATTCCCTTGGAACTCATCCCCGGCATTTGGGTCGCAAGGTACAGGACAAGCTTGTGATCAAACCATTCTGTTTCAGGATACGTCTATACAACTGCGCGTACACAACGAAACAACACGGCGACTGTTTCCGATAGCGTCTGCTAGCTTCAGTTTTATGGTCATAAAAGCGTCATTCAAGATATTCCTGAACAAAGAGGATTCAAGATATTCCTGAACAAAGAGGAGAAGAATCTAATACTACTTGAGATTTTGTCTTAATTTGCGAAAAAAATACTACTTCCTCCGTTTCAAAATGTAACCCTTTTTAGTACTCCGTAGAAGATTTTGCAATGTGGCTTTCCCGCTTGTCATTTGTTCTTTTATACCTTACAATGCTGACTTTTGTTGTGCACACAGGAACGGACATTGGAGAAGATTACAAGGACATTTCTGTTGGTACTCTGAAATTAACCTTTTGTTGTTACCGAAAGCTTACTACGAGGACAATTTTAGGACATGCAATCGGTCGCTTGCAAATTGCTGACACACGAGGAGTAGAGACGTCTTCAGCTGTACTTCCGTTCCAAAAAAAAAAAGGTGTATATTTTTAAGTCAAAACTCAATGTCACATATTGACCAATTTTATATATAAAAGTACAAAAAATCAGTTGAAATAGTATGAAAATATATTGTGTGCTGGATCGACGGATGCTGATTGGATATGGTACATATTCATCTTTTTCTTCAAATAATTGGTCAAATTTACAAGAAATTGACTAAAATATACTCCTTTTTTTAATGGATCATTCAGGAGTGTAGAATTCTCAATAATCCTAATCAAGCATCATCCATAGAGCTGAAGCACAAACACAAAATATCTTCGGTTAAAAATAAATAAACAGCCACAGTGGGTTGTAGAAGGAAAAAAATAGGTACATATAGAAAAAGATCCACATAATGAAGTGAAGGAAGCTATTTTCCTCACAGCTCCTTTTATAAAGAAAGAAGTGAAGGAAGCTATTTTCAAATGGAACATAATAAATTTCCGTATCTAGAGTGATGAGGACCTCCCTAACTTTTCACCTATTGTTACACATGAGGATGCTCCAGTAAAAGCTAATGAAGTAAGGATTGGTCCAATGACAAGATCAAGAACCAAGCTATTACAACAACAGGTGAATTCACTCCTACTTGAGTATAATGTTTATAATTGTGAGAACTTTATACTACCTAAATCCATGCACTTATGTATTCTCAGGTTTATTGATAACACAAGAATGAATGGAGGAGATCATGAAGAGGAGATACACATGGGTGGAGATGGACTAGAAGAGGAGATGGAGTTCAAGTGCTAGCATGGAGAAAACAACAAATAACAATTGTTATGATGACAAGGGGATGGTGCCTCCACAAGGTCAAATGCACTTAGTGTGGAAAACAATGCCAATGTGTTATTCCACACTCATTGATGGACAAAGCAAGAGGAGGGCGCCCACAAAGAGGATCTATGCGCCATATAGAGTCCTAGTAGTGTTAGGATTGGTTTGTATACCAATTTGGCCGCACCCCCTCTATGGGGTCGGTTTGTACCTATTGTGTGTTGGTTTGGGTTGTGTCCACCCAAACCAGGAGTCTTAGTCCTAGTAGGGTTGGTGCTTGCGCAAGGGAACCCCCCTTGTGGCCGCACCCCCTCTCTTAAATAGATAGGTTTCGAGCCAAGTGCTCTTTAGACTACGTTAAATCATAAACCCTAGACCTCTAGATTGAAACAGCTTGTAAGCCTTCATCTGGAAGTTCATATGCAAACTTTACGTGTTACCTGCTGTTCCACTGGGAATAAGAAGGTACATGACCACTTATAGTCGGTGGATTACTTGTGCAAGAGTGTGGAGTTGAGAATATCATTGGGGTTGCTATCTTTTGCATTGGCATCAGGGATCAGCCGGGAGAGTTCTTAGTGGCGCACTAGTTATCATATTGAAGTTATCTGTGAGTTCACTGAGAAGATTGGGCCACCCCTTATCATCTTGGTATCAGATTTACAGGTTGCCTCGGTGAGCTATCAAATTTCCCTTTAGTTTGAGTGTTTTTATTACCTATCCAGAAAATTGCCCCACAAAAATAGTTAGTTCATTGCCATAGCCCTAGATAATCACCTTAGTTTCATTACTATAGCTGTTTTTGTGTTTGATTTCGTGTCACTTTTATCTTTTTAGATTTCTTACTTTCGGCTAGGTTTAGGGTTCTTTGTTCATCTAGTCGAAATCCTATCAAAAATCCCAAAAAAATCCGCTGCTAGTTACCTTGTGCTAATCCAATCCGAGTCCACCTCAATTTCCTACCGCGGCAGAGATTTGTGCGATTTCCTGTCATGCCGCACGCCTACCCGCACTCGGATTCCCACTGTCCCACGCTTACCAAAACCCTCCACCGCACCGCAGCAAACTTACCATCCACCGCAACCGCGTGCTGCCACGGCACACGTTTTCCATAAAACGCTGCCGCCACACCCATCGTTGTCGTGCCCTAGTCGACATCGGACTGCCCACCCCACCGCGCGCTTACAAAATCCATCACCCGTGCCCGTCTCACAGCACACCATCGCACCCCCAGCGCGCTGCCGCGGCACGGATTCTGCAAAAAACGCTGCCGCCAAACGTACTGCCGCTGCCGTGAGTTGTTGTCCGCGCGCGCTAGGGAATTTCACCGTAACGCGGTTACCATTCACCGTTTTGCTGTCCTGCGCGCTGCCGCGGCACACTTTTGCTGCGTTTTGCTGCCGTGAGCTGCTGGTTTCCTGCCGTGAGCTAGTAAACTCATTTTCACTTAGTTTTTCTTTGTTTTTCTTTGTTATTTCCTGTTTTTATCACTAGGACTAATATATCCATACTTTGTGAACCATAGCCACAGCCTTTCTACAGCATTACAAATAGGAACTTGCCCACAAGTATAGCTATTTTGTGCTCTGACAGGTTGCTCATTTTCATCACCACCATTGTGTTCATTAGTTTATTGGTTCATATTACTCCTAGTTGTGTTTAAGGCCATTGGAAAAATACAAAAAAATAGAAAAAGAGTAAAAGTATATAAAAAAAGAGAAAAGAGAAAAACAGAAAATTGCAAAGAGGCCATATTGATACTATTGTTTACTAGTTGAGCTTGCCATTGTGACACTTGGTTTTTCATTGAGCAATCTTGTGCCTGACAATTAAGAGCCTAGCTAGTGACTTTCTAGTGCATTGCAAAATCTCATCCATATATTTGCTTTGCCACATTTGTCTCCATTATTGTGTGAGTTTCCTTGGGTATTTTTATATCTTCACATAACAGCAAATAGGACTTGTTACTTTGGTGATTGTTAGGTATCCATACCAAGCCCCACTAAATAACCTTGTTTGCTTTTGTGAGAGTTAAAAACCTGGGTATTCTCTTCTTCACATCAAAGTACATTAATTGCCTCTACTTGTGGTAAGTATTTCTATTCACTTTGGAAGGGTAAGATAACCTATTGTCTTGCTAGTTTTGAGTGAGTTGTGAGAGAACACCACAACCTATACTTGTTTCTATTTTCACTAACCTACTCATGGATCTTTCTAGTGATGACCTTGTGCAGCAAAAGAAGGACCATAAGGAGGGAGTAAATTGGAGGGAGTATGAGGCCCTAAGAGATGTATTGACAAATAAAATGAGAGACAATCATAAAGATCTCAAGGAATATGTGGGTGATGCATGTGATCCTTTATAGAAAACTGTCCAAGCAATGGAAACCAAGATGGAGGAGACACATAAATTGGCCGAAAACAACAATGTGCAAATACAAACAATTCAAGATTCTCTTGCTACATTGAATACTACTCTTGCTGGCCTTCAAACATTGATTCAAGCAAGATTACCACCTATTGATGATGACAATGCTAGTGTCCATAGTGATGCAAATAATGGTTTTGAAGCCAATGATGAGGTGGATCATGTTTATGGCCATGGAGCTAGAGGACAAAGAGGCCGTGGAGGATATCTAGGCCGAGCTAGGAGAGTGTCCCTCAATGTTGCTCCTGCAAATCATAGAGAGGATGATGGTTTGGGTAAGCCCGAATTTTCTATACCATCTTTCAGCTTTGACACTACGGATGTGGAGGAATATTTGCTATGGGAGATAAAAATTGATAAGCTATGGAGATTGCATGATTACAATGAGGATAGAAAAACCAAGTTGGCATCTTCTGAGTTTGATGGCTATGCTCTTAGATGGTGGGATACTAGAGTGAGAAAGAGACAACAAGATGGTGAATTACCCATTATCACTTGATACACCATGAAGAGAGTCATGAGGGATAGATTTGTTCCACCAAATTATATAAGGCAACAATTTGATCAATTGCAACAATTGAGGCAAGGTACTGTTGATGCTTATTATCAAGAGATAGAATTAATCATGCAAAGGGCACGTGTGAGAGAACAATTGGAGCAAACAATGCAAAGGTTTCTTTCAGGTTTGAATTATAAAATCAAGGGCATTGTTAGGCATCACCAATATCATGATATGCATGAATTACTACATCATGCTAGGGAGGCCGAAGCACATATTATTGAGGAGGCAAAAATTACTTCAAGAACAAGAGCAAGGTTTCCTTTGAGATCATCTACTATGCCTACTCCACCACCTCCAACTTCAGCTATTCGAGATACATCATCATCCAAGGCCGAGCCCACTTCTTCTATTAATAGAAAATCATCACAACCAGCTCCTAGTACCACGGGTTCAAGTGCTTCTACTACAAGAAATAGAGATATTACATGTCACACATGTGGAGGAAAGGGGCACTTCAAGAGGGATTGTCCAAATACAAAGGTGATGATTATCAATGAGAACAATGAGTATGAGACAGGTGATGATGTTGATCCTAATGATAATGATGATGATGGTTATTTGAGTGATACTCCATTGGATGCCTATGCTACCACTATGCCATCTATTATTTGCACGCAAAAATCATTGAGTGTTATTCCTAGTCCTGAAAATCAAAGGTGCAATTTGTTTCAAACAAAGGTTGTTATTGGTCCTAATATGGCTTGCAAAGTCATTATTGATGGAGGGAGTTGTAGGAATTTGGCTAGCAAAGATCTATGTGCAAAGCTAAATCTGAAATATTTACCACACCCTTGTCCTTATCATATCCAATGGTTGAGTAGCTCGGGACAAATGAAGGTGACTCATATGGTGCATGTGGAATTTCAGATTGGACCTTATAAGGATACTATTGAGTTTGATGTGGTGCCCATGACAGTTTGCCACTTATTATTGGGAAGACCTTGGCAATTTGATAGAAGTGTGAAGCATGAAGGAAGAGCAAATACTTATGAGTTGCATCATCATGGGAAGACTATTATTTTGAGGCCTATGACTCCACAACAAATTGTAAATGAGTCCCAATCCAAAATTGATATGAGAGTGGAAAAAGAGAGAGAGAGAGGGATGAGGAAACACAAAAATCACAAGCCTTGGGGAGTGGTAGTCAAGCCAATTCGAGTGGTAAAAAGAGAGAGAACCTATTATGCATGTTAGCCACCACAGAGGATTTGAGGGAATTTAGGGATCATCCTACATTAGTCCCTATTGTGCTTATTCACAAGGGAGAGATTTTGGTTTCTAATGACATGAACCCTATTCCTCTTGGTGTTTCTCATGTGTTGCAGGATTTTGATGATGTTTTTCCAGGAGATATTCCCTCGGGATTGCCACCATTGAGAGGGATTGAGCATCAAATTGATTTAATTCCTGGAGCATCTTTGCCAAACCGAGCCCCTTATAGAACCAATCCACAAGAAACAAAGGAGATACAAAGGCAAGTACAAGAGCTACTAGATAAAGGTTATATTCGAGTTAGTCTTTCTCCTTGTGCCGTTCCCGTTATTTTGGTTCCTAAGAAAGATGGTACTTGGTGCATGTGTGTGTAGATTGTAGAGCAATTAATAACATCACTATTCGTTATCGTCATCCTATACCATGTTTAGATGACATGTTAGATGAATTAAGTGGTGCTACTCTTTTCTCTAAAATTGATTTGCGTAGTGGATACCATCAAATAAGAATGAAAGAGGGAGATGAATGGAAAACTACATTTAAAACAAAATTTGGTTTATATGAATGGTTAGTGATGCCTTTTGGTTTAACTAATGCACCTAGTACTTTCATGAGACTAATGAACCATATTTTGAGAGACTTTATTGGTAGATTTGTGGTAGTTTATTTTGATGATATTCTCATATATAGCCACAATGAACATGATCATATTAATCATATTAGACAAGTTTTGCAAGTGCTAAGATAAAATAAATTGTATGGTAATCTTGAGAAGTGCACTTTTTGCAAAGATAAGGTCATCTTTTTGGGATATGTAGTTTCTAAACATGGGATTGAAGTTGATACATCAAAAATTGAAGCAATTCGAAATTGGCCAATTCCAACTAATGTGAGTCAAGTTAGATGTTTTAATGGGCTTGCTAGTTTCTATAGAAGATTTGTGCCTAATTTTAGTACTATTTCTGCTCCATTAAATGGTCTAACTAAAAAGGGAGTTGATTTCGAGTGGGGTGTTGCTCAAGACATTGATTTTGATACTTTGAAAGAGAAGTTGATTTCGGCCCCACTTTTAATGCTACCAAATTTTGATAAACAATTTGAGATTGAGTGTGATGCTAGTGGCATAGGTATTGGAGGTGTGTTAATGCAAGAAAAGAAACCTATTGCCTATTTTTCTGAAAAATTAAATGGTGCACAATTGAATTATTCTATTTATGATAAAGAATTATATGCACTTGTGAGAGTTTTAGAGGTGTGGAAACATTATTTATGGCCTAAGGAATTTATTATACATAGTGATAATGAGGCATTAAAATTCTTAAAGTGTCAAACAAATTTGAATAAAATACATGGCAAATGGGTTGAGTTTATTGAATCTTTTCCATACATAATTAAACATAAAAAGGGATTGGAAAATGTAGTTTCTGATGCTTTGTCAAGAAAGAATGTGTTACTCTCAAATTTGGACATTAAGGTTTCGGGTTTGGAGGGTATTAGAGATTTATATGATGAAGATAATGAATTTTCTATGCCATCTAATAAATGTACTAATGTTAAGGCATGGGATAAATTTCATATCCATGATGGATACTTGTTTAGAGCTAACAAATTATGTATTCCCGAGTGTTCTTTGCATTTGTTCTTAATACAGGAATCTCATAGTGGAGGATTGATGGGACACTTTGGAAGAGAGAAGACATTGCTTATGTTGGCTGAAAATTTCTGTTGGGCACATATGAGAAGAGATGTGTATAGATTGGTGCAAAGATGCATTACTTGCAACAAGTCCAAGTCTAAGCTAAAACCCCACGGGTTGTACACTCCATTACCATCACCTAGTACACCATGGGAGGACATAAGTATGGATTTTGTTTTGGGCTTGCCAAGGACAAAAGGAGGACATGACTCTATCTTTGTGGTTGTGGACAGATTTTCAAAGATGGCTCACTTCATTGCTTGCCACAAGAGTGATGATGCTTCTCACATTGCAAATTTATTCTTTAGAGAAATTGTGAGATTACATGGAGTGCCAAGAACTATTGTTTCAGATAGAGATTTCAAGTTCATGAGTTACTTTTGGAAGACACTTTGGGGTAAGCTTGGAACCAAATTATTATTTTCTACTACTTGCCACCCCCAAACTGATGGCCAAACCGAGGTGGTTAATAGAACATTTTCCACATTATTGAGAAGCATGATCAAGAAAAATTTGAATGAGTGGGAGGAGTGTTTGCCCCATGTGGAATTTGCATATAATAGAGCTGTGCATTCAACTACTCAATTATGTCCTTTTGAGGTGGTGTATGGTTTCAAGCCTATTACTCCTCTTGATTTATTACCACTTCCTACACAAGAGAGAATTAATATGGAGGCATCAAAGAGGGCTGATTTTGTGAAGAAGATTCATGAGAAAACAAAAGAGCCAATTGAGAAGAAAGGAAGACATGTGGCTGAAATATTAACAAGAAGAGGAAAGAAGTCATATTTCGGCCAGGAGACATGGTGTGGGTGCACTTTAGAAAAGATAGATTTCCCACATTGAGAAAATCAAAATTGATGCCTAGAGGTGCTGGTCCTTATAAATTTATTTCAAGGATCAATGATAATGCATACAAGATTGACCTCCCAATTGATGAGTTTGGTGTTAGCAATTATTTTAATGTGCCTGATTTGACACCTTACCATGGAGATGATTTAGCATCGAGGTCGCTGCCTTTTCAAGAGGGGGAGGATGATGAGGACATCCCTAGCTCTTCACCTATTGTTACACATGAGGATGCTCCAATAAAAGCTAATGAAGTAAGGATTGGTCCAATGACAAGATAAAGAACCAAGCTATTACAACAACATGTGAATTCACTCCTACTTGAGTATAATGTTTATAATTGTGAGAACTTTATACTACCTAAATCCATGCACTTATGTATTCTCAGGTTTATTGATAACACAAGCATGAATGGAGGAGATCATGAAGAGGGGATACACATGGATGGAGATGGACTAGAAGAGGAGATGGAGTTCAAGTGCTAGCATGGAGAAAACAACAAATAACAATTGTTATGATGACAAGGGGATGGTGCCTCCACAAGTTCAAATGCACTTAGTGTGGAAAACAATGCCAATGTGTTATTCCACACTCATTGATGGACAAAGCAAGAGGAGGGCGCCCACAAAGAGGATCTATGCGCCATATAGAGTCCTAGCAGTGTTAGGATTGGTTTGTATACCAATTTGGCCGCACCCCCCTCTATGGGGTCGGTTTGTATCTATTGTGTGTTGGTTTGGGTTGTGTCCACCCAAACCAGGAGTCCTAGTCCTAGTAGGGTTGGTGCTTGCGCAAGGGAACCCCCCTTGTGGCCGCACCCCCTCTCTTAAATAGATAGGTTTCGAGCCAAGTGCTCTTTAGACTATGTTAAATCATAAACCCTAGACCTCTAGATTGAAACAACTTGTGCCTTCATCTGGAAGTTCATCTGCAAACTTTACGTGTTACCTGCTGTTCCACTGGGAATAAGAAGGTACAGGACCACTTGTAGTCGGTGGATTACTTGTGCAAGAGTGTGGAGTTGAGAATATCCTTGGGGTTGCTATCTTTTGCATTGGCATCAGGGATCAGCCGGGAGAGTTCTTAGTGGCGCACTAGTTATAATATTGAAGTTATCTGTGAGTTCACTGAGAAGATTGGGCCACCCCTTATCATAGAGGGTTTCCAGCAAAATTCTATCAACAAATTTGGGAGATAATCAAGGATGACTTCTTACAATTGTACTCCCTCCGTCCGGAATTAAATGTCACAAAGTTTGACAAAAGTGGATGTATCTAGACATAATTTAGTGTTAGATACATCCACTTTTGTCAAACTTTGTGACACTTAATTACGGACGGAGGGAGTACCAAACTATTCATAGTTTTATTTGAAAATGTTCAAGATAAACTTCGGGGTAACTTCTGCTACCAGAGTTTAAGAAGCTTGCCACATTTAACAATATAAACCCACATACTTAGTTATATTGTGATTCTTATATGTTATCGGAGACTCATAGTTGCGGAGTGGAAGCCAGTGGATCAAAGGATTGAAAAAAGGCTCGACAGTGGAAAAGGAAAATATTTGTTCTCTCGAGGATTGTTATCGATGAAATATGTGTTTACAAACACACATTGTTTTTCTTCATGGTACAAAAAGGGCTGTCGCAAAGATTAGATTATTTCCGGAGAACATTTTATTGAAAATGTGACAACGAAAAGAAAGAAGAAATAATTTTCCGCCAATTGGAGTTTCCTATGCTGGCTACAAGATCAAGGTGGGATGCGAATCCAGGATCAATAGGCTAAAAAAACACCTTACTTAGTGATTGGTTATTCATTCTTCTTACCGAGGATTGATATTGGGGTGTGGCAGGATGCATTCTGTAATATTGTTCTTGTTAAAAGTACCTTTCGTTTGTCCATTCGGAACCACGCGATTCTAATTTTTGGATCTTATTAATGAAAGTGAAACTTTGTGGATTAATGAAATTGTAAGAACCATTTTTTCCATTTTGTAACCTTCTATATTAGAGATGATTCACAAAGAAGAATCCAGGAAGACACCTCGTCAGGGAATGTCCCATCGAGTGTATAATACCCATGATTTTACCGTATTGTTCGGCATAAGTATGTCAAAATTAAAAAAGTGTCGGGGACATCCCACAAAATGTTTCCTTTAGGTGAGCCATCTTATGATAGATAACTGCCCTAGAATACCAATTGGGAGGCTTGTAAACATTGTGTTTATACCTGAACATGATGTGTTCCTTTGGAACGTATAAGAATGGCATTGTCTGCAATGAATCTATCTACCCGGCGCTAGTACACATGTATGTATAGGTGATGCAGCACACCCCATTCCAGCAAGTCCAACAACCAATGGACCCATGCCAAGATCACGAGCAAACGCGATGCATGATAAGGTGGACTCAATCCCCTCTCTCTATGCATTTGATCACTTGGTGAATGGTGCGCTATCTCATGGAAATACCCTATCCGTGATCAGCTACACATCGTCGAGTCGATCCCAAGAACATGCCAAGAATGATCGAGACGGTGGCCAAAAGGATGGACAAGGAAACCGAAGAGAAACTGCTCAAGAAGAAGAAGGGAAGAAGCCCCATGGCAGCGGTACTACCGGTGGAAGCACCGGTACTACCGCCGATCCCCAGGCAGCGGAGCTACCGGTGCGGCCTCCGCCAAAACGCCGCTTTGTGTGCACGTAACGGAGCCACCACCGGTACCCGCACCGGTACTACCGGTGAACAATCCCAGGAAACGGAGCTACCAGTGCTACCTCCGCCAAAACCCCGTTCGGTGTGCACATGACGGTACCACCACCGGAACCGAGGCCGGTACTACTGGTGCACCGGTACTACCGGTAAAACCACCGGTACCTCCTGTTTGGGTGCACCGGTAATACCGGTAAAACCACCGGAGCCTCCGCTAGTACGTGGCCTGCGAGCCAACTTTCGGGCCTTTGTCCCTTGTATCTCCTCCTCCCACCTACCCCCTTTGTACTAGACTATAAATAGACTTCCCCATCTCAGATCTAGGATTAGAGATGAATTTAGACCTTTCAGCTTTGCTCTTGTATCCCTCTTGTGAGGCTACTCATATGGTTTGTACCTAGGACCGTATCAAGGCTACTCCTATGATGTGTATCTAGAATCGTATAAAGATTCATCAGGTTTCCTATCCTTTCCCCTTGGGATTCAGTTAGGGACTTTCCAATCTTCCTCAACTAACCCTTGAGGTTCTATTGGCGTGGTGGACCGGACACGGGTGTGAAGCGGTTTCCAAAAAGGTGGGTTCGATTGGATCGATCATCTCGTAGGCGGCCGTTGCAGCTTAGTTGATGGGAGATTTGGGTTCTTCAGTTCTTGCTAGTTATCTCCGCTTTGTTTTCCTCAGGATTCACTTCGATTCCCACCTCGTGTTCATCGTTCGTTCTTCGTGTTCTTGGTCGATTCGTGAAGATCAGGCCACCCAAGAGGTTAACCCCTCCATCCTCTGGTATCATCAGGTAGATTGACATTAATTCGACCCCCACAATCCCCCTTTCCACCAAAATATTTCTTCCCTCACCCTAAATTCGAAAATTTCACAAAAAATAGCCAAAAAGGGATTTCGACCGATCTGTTGATTTGTTGAGTTTTTGGTGGATTTGATCCGTAGATTTTTTGCTTGAGACCATTCCCCACCTTTCTATTCAGCCACTTTCCTTGAATTGTCCAAAAAAAATCTTGGATTTGAAGGAATTTCGAAATTGGGCAAAAATCCCAAAAAAATCCTGCTCTTCGATTCCTGGATAGATTTTTGAACGTGTTTTTGTTTGTCGTTGTTGGTCCGATTTGAGTGATTCAAGTTTCCACGTGAAGCCCAAAACATCATCTACGCAACTACATCAACGGATCAACACGACATCGACAACCCCCGACCGCAAGTCTGTGATCATCCATCAAATAGGTATAACTTGCTTCCGCTTGAACTAACCCATTGTTTGTGTACCTTGCCCGTTCGAACTAGCTCTTTGACATCGCTTGGCATTGCACTAGTGGCGCCGAGAGTGCGTGTTTGGCACTTGTGAGAGCGTAGTTTCGAGTAGGAATTGGCATTTTGGAATCATCAAAAATCGAAAATTCAATAAAAAAGAGAGAAAAAGAAGCAGAAGATCGATGCCAATTGCTATCACTTGTAGCAACGTGTAGCTCCGCGTCGCAAAAGAGCAGAGAGTGACTGGTTTCCACGGTGTGAATCTCGTTTCCTCTTAAAGTTTGCGGTTTGAGCTAGCGTCCTCCTTGCGTTGGTGTGGCATTGAGCTTAGTCTTTGATAGAAACATTTCGTCTCCGCTCGTCCATTGGCCGCACTAACCCCATTTATTCCTTGTGTGTGTTCTATTTTTGTTCCCTCCACTAGGTTTGGTTCTTTTGCTAACATTTTATTTCGGTTCTTTTCTACGTTTGACAACAAACTTTTCTTCCGATTTGTTGATTTTCCTTGCCACTTTCCTCACCCATTCTCCTTCCACATAAAGCGTGTGTGTTGTTGTTTGCGGTTTGATTTCGATATTTTTGGACTCACTTTGGACATACCTCCCTACACCTAGTCTCGTCCACTAGCCTCAATACGACCATAAAAGGTAACGTTGGGTAAGTGAGACATTCATTTCTTCATGTCACCCTTATGTGTTTTTTGAGATGGATAGGGAAGGAGTGTTCACAAGTACGAGATCGGAAGATGAAGGAAACCCTTTCTAAGACGACAACTACCACAACTTTGTTACCCACAACGACCATTTCCAACTCCACCAACTTGTGAAGGACGGATTGGAGCGCTATGAACGTTGACTCCAAGCACAAGAGACTCGATTGAATGATCAAATGACGCACATCAACATCAACTTGGCTAACCTTGCCAACCGCCATGGATCATCATCGTCCTCAAGGTCGAGTCGTTCAAGCCACCACACTCAAGATCATCACCAAGCTCGTCGCCATGATCACAACCCCAACATGGTGGATGGTGGACAACCACCACCACCACCTCCTCCACCACAAGCTACTCGACGACATTGGTATGAAGATAGCTCGCCATCACCACCTCCTCGACACCAATAAGGTTGTGGTGACCCTCTTCAACATCAACCTCAACGACCGACCTTCGAACATCATGCACCACCTCCACAAGGCAACGCTAATGACTATGGTCACAATGACTTCGTGGAAGGTGCTCGCCAACATCGAAGGCCACCAAGGCGCAATGCGCGTCCCGACCACAATGACCGCCAAGAACAAGAACTTCCCCAACACCCTCGCAATGAACAAGCGCGTCCTTAATACAATGACTGCCAAGAACAAGAACTTCCGCAACACCCTCGCAATGATCAAGAGCGCCCTCAACAAAAAAAACCGTGACAATGATGATAGTGAACACCGAGAAGCACGACTACGTCATCATCATCAACCACCTCCTAATGACCACCGGCGTCATCCTCCTCCTCATGACCGCCAACGCCAAGACAATGAGGATGACCCATGCGATCTTTCACCTCCTATCTATGATGAAGACCAATATGAGCGAGCCCATCGACAACATGAGTGTCCTTCGCTTGAACGTCCCAAAGTTCAATGGTGAAAATGATCCCGAGGAATATCTTGCTTGGGATCTCAAGGTAGACAAGATCTTTGACATCCACAACTTTAGTGACAAGAATATGGTTGCTATGGCTTCTTTGTAGTTTGAAGGCTATGCACTCTTACGGTGGGACCGTCTCCAAGCGGAAAGAGTTCGGAACCGGATTGCTCCAATCGACACTTGGACCGAGATGAAGCAATTCATGAATGCTCGCTTTGTTCCTCCACGCTACAAGCGCGACCTCTTCAAAAAGCTTCAAGAGCTTAGACAAGGTTTGAAGTTGGTTGATGAGTACTACAAGGAGATGGAGACCACTTTGATAAGAGCTCATGTGATGTAATCTCAGGAGCAAAAAATGTCCCGCTTTCTCAATCGCCTCAACTATCCCATAAGAAAGATTGTCGAGTATCAACCCTATGACAACATCGTTGCACTTGCCCATCAAGATCTCAAGGCCGAACGTCAAATTGCAGAAGAACTCAATTACAACAACCAAAAGGATTACTTTGCATCAAGGCCTTCTTCTTCGTCCCCAATAACACAAGTGACAACACCGACCAACACCAAGAGTAGTTCTAGAGCTCCCAATGCTACCAACAAAACTCCGCAATCGTTCAAGAAACAAGCGCCCCCTACCACCACCTCTAATGCTTCTCAAGTAAAATCGAGCACAATTACTTGCTTAAAATGTGGTGAAAGTGGACACAAGTCTTTCGAGTGTTCCAACAAGATGATCATGATTGTCAACCAATATAGTGAACGTGACTCCATGAGTGAAGGAGAATACTATGCCTTGCACCAAGTTGCTCTTAATTCCTTGGACGTGCAAAACGATGATGAAGAAAGTGTATATTGCGACGAGGACAAGAATCCATTGCTAGTGGTCACAAGAGTCCTTACCACCTCTCCTCAATATGAACATGACCAACGGTGCAACCTCTTCCAAACTAGAGCCGGCATCAATGGCAAATCAATCAAGGATATCATCGATGGAGGTAGTTGCCACAATTTGGCTAGCAAAGAGCTTGGCGACAAACTCCAATTGACTTAAAAACAACACCCACATCCCTACCATGTCCAATGGCTTAGTGACTCCGGCACCTTCAAGATTCAACACATGGTTTCCGTACACTTCAAGATTGACCCCTATGAAGACACGGTTGAGTGTGACGTTGTGCCTATGACCGTGTGTCATCTTCTTCTTGGACGACCTTGGCAATATGGCAAGAGTGCTATTCATGACGGAATCACCAACCACTATAGCTTCAAGTGGAATAACAAGACATTTGTCCTCCGCCCCATGTCTCCTAGCCAAGTGATCGCCGACAACGCCAAGACCCTTGCACGCAAACAAGAAGATCTCAAATATCGTGAGATGAGTGGTGAGAGAGTGATCCACCTCAAAGAGAGTGACAGCCATAAGCCAAACATGAGTGGAAAAATTTCGAGTGCTCCCAAAGGCCTTGCCTTACTTGCCACCAAAAGTGAGATGCGAGAGTTATGAGATGGCCCATCCATACTTCACTTTGTCCTCGTGTGCAAAGGAGAAGCACTTGAAACTAATGCCATAACAAGCTTTCCTCCGTCTTTGTTGCCTTTGTTGCAGGAATTTGAGGACGTGTTTCCCTCAGAACTACCACCGGGTCTACCTCTCCTACATGGAATCGAGCACCGCATTGACCTCATTCCGGGTGCGCCACTCCCAAACCGTGTTCCCTACCGCACCAACCCCGAGGAGACTAAGGAGATCGAGCGGCAAATCCAAGAACTACTTGAGAAATGTTTCATCCGCGAATCTCTTAGCCCTTGCGCCGTGATGACCCATAAGTATAGGGGGTGTATCATAGTACTTTCTATAAATAAGAGTGTCGAACCCAACGAGGAGCAGAAGGTGTTGACAAGCAGGTTGGATAAAGGATTCACACTAAACACTAGCAAACGGGTTTTTGGTTGTTTTGGATATAGCTGATAAATAAAGTGCGAGTTAATAAAGTGCAGTAAATAATATTGCAGCAAGTGGCCCAATCCTTTTGAGATCAAAGGACAAGCCGGTTGTGTTACTTATGACTACCAAACGTTCTCGAGGATGCATGGGAATTTCGTCAAGTGCTTTCGCTTCGTTACGGTTGATTAATATCCATTAGTTCGTGAAGTGTTGTGTGGGTGAACCTATGCTAATGCACCGCCCAACTAGGACTAATACATACTTGTGATAAGCATCCACAAATACAAGAAGGTAATTAAGATAAATCTAACCACAACCTTAAAACTCCGGGATTCTACGCTCCCTCGTGCATTGGTTTCCTAACGGGGGTTTAGGTTTCTGTCACTCCGGCAACCCCACAATTAGTATCCAAATACAAAATGCATCCTCCTAGGCCCATAAAGGTGAAGTATCATGTAGTCGACGTTCACATGAAACCACTAGAAGAGTATCACCACAACTTAAATACCGAACCACAAGATATTACTTCAACATAACTTCACTACTAACATCATGACTTCTCCCATGTCCTCAAGAACTAAACGAACTACTCACAAGACATCATATGGATCATAATCAAAGGTGATATAATGGATGATAACAATATGGTCATAAAGTGCTAACACCAATAAATCTCACAAGCATCAACTACTAACAAGTAATCCACACCGGGAGAGAGATCTAATGTAAAACAACGATATAGACCCCTAATTGTTACAGCGGAATGATGGTGGATGATGAGGGTGATGGTGCTGGTGGTGATGATGATGACGATGACGATCTTGATGATACCTGGAGCGATGACGGTGACGATGGCGATGATTTCCCCTCTCCGGAGAGGAATTTCCCCGACAGATTTCTCCCTGCCAGAGAGATTTTCTCTCTCGTGTATTTTTCGCCCCGAGGCAGCGGCGGAATAATTCTTCGATGATAGTATGGGGCTTAGGGTTCCCTCGGGGTAAAGTACGCGAAAAAGATCGACCAGAGGTGGGCCAGGGTGGCCACACCACCTGGCTGTGCGGCCAGGGGGCGACACCTGGTAGTGTGGGCCCCTGGTGGCCCCCCTCCGGCTCTCCTCCTGGCTAGATCCCTCATCTGGACTTCTAAGATACCTCCGGTGTCCCCATTCTTCTTCCGATCTTCTGAAATAGGGTATCTCGATGGTGCTTTTTTAATCAGAATTTTGGTCCCGGTGTTTATTCTCCAAAAATTATGAAACATGCAAAATAAGATAAAATAACATAAGTGATGCATCATAACATGAAATATATCAATGAATAACATAAAATAACAATATAAAACGGTGATGCAAAATGGACGTATCAACTCCCCCCAAGCTTAGGCCTCGCTTGTCCCCAAGCGAAACTGAACTCGGTAAACATGACCACAGGTTTATGGAGTGTGGTGTCAATAAATAAAATACGGACAAGAGGCATCACATTTAACAAGGACAAATCATTTTAGACAGCAACTTCCTCTCATATAATCAAACTTGAAACAAGTAAAGTAACAATAAAGTTGCAAAAGGTAAATCATAATTGGTAAAGGCAAACTTCGTTCTTGGTCAGAGTCTTTGTACTAGAGCTTATATTGCAGAGTTTATCATGCTCAATTATAACGGTCTCTTTGCAAACATAACTTTCAAAGTGGTATTCAAATAGATAAAAGCATTTGTAGAAACAAAGAAGAATAAAGAACATGATTGAGTAAATCAACATGTAGCTGGATGAATCACAACAACTCAAATGCTTGCTTAAGATAGAAAGAAATAGGTTTACTGACTCAACATAAATGTAAAAGATAGGCCCTTCGAAGAGGGAAGCATTGATCACTCATGTGCTAGAGCTTTTATTTTGTAAAACAAAGGCATAAAATGGTTGACACTCCTCCCAACCTTTCTTACACAAACCATGGCTAACCGAATCCTCGGGTGCCTGCCAACAATCACAAACTGTGGAGGCGTGTCTAATTTTGAGAGGTGTATGTTTATGTCAACGAATGGAAAATAGAAAATGCAGTACATCACAAGCCAACTAGACTTCACAAGAGCGGCTCCCATAGAAGGACGCAACTGGTATAGAAGGTCATCCCTGTTTCTATTTTGTTTACACAATTATGCTTTAACTGATAAATCAGGGGGAAAATAGTGAAGAGAATTTGTATCATTATTTGGGGCAGGGAACCCCGCTGCCAGCTCTTCTAGCATTTGGATAAGCGGATGAAACCACTAGTCCAGGGTGTGAAATCCAATCAACAAGTGAGATAAAGATTATCTATTTGCGTCCTCATGAGCTAAAACAGGAGCACAAAACATGTGTAATTTTGAAGGTTTAAAGGTAGCACACAAGCAATTTACTTGAAGTGGCGGTGAAATACCACATATAGGTAGGTATGGTGGACACAAATGGCAAGGTTTTGGGATCAAGGTTTGGATGCACGAGAAGCATTCCCTCTCAGTACAGGTTTTTGGCTAGCAAGGTTGGGTAGTAAGCATAAGAATCGAAGCAAAACAAACAAAAACATATATGATAAAGCCAATCATGCAATCTTCCTTGAAGGTGCAAACAAACTTATTTGAGAATACTAAGCTTATGAGATAACAAGAAAGAAAGATCATGGAATAATATATCTACATGCAACTCCCTCTTTTCTACTTAAGTCTCAACGTATTGTTGCTATTGACCAATGCTAACTTTGCCAAAACCAACTAGATTATCTTGAAGCTAGAAAATTGATACCAATACTAATAATAAGATCAATCACATAACAAAAATTGCAAACTAAAATAAAGTGAAACAAGTAGATGATGAAACTTCTCATTAATATTTCATTACGGCAACTCAAACCAAGGGATACAACGATAACCAACTAAGGAGTGACACTTCAATACTGCAAACCATACTATATGATATTTTATCTACTCACGATATGACTCTACTAAAAGGTAAAAGGGTGAAAGATAAACGTGATACCGTGGAACTTCCCCAAGCTTGGAACAAGCCAAGGGGATACCAATACCAATGACGAATCAATTCTTCGGTGGTGGTGGTGATACACTCTTCTCAAGCAAGGCGTGGAAACATTGCAGCATCTCACGAAACCTGTCGTTTTCCTCTTGAAGAATCTCCACCTCCGTCCTTAAAGCTCTATAACGTTCAAAAAACTCATCTGCAACATGATGCCCGCGATTGATGGTCTTGGTCCCTGCACTCTACAAGAATAAACACTGCTTGATGACGTCCTTTTTGCTTATCTCTTGACGCCCTGATCCATGTTCTTGCGCTTGGGACATTGGAGATCATCTTCCATTGGATCCTTCCCCTTGTTGTTGTTGGCGGAGACCATGATGCTTCTAAAACTGAAAACAGATCCTGGAAGAAACAGCTCAAAACAGAAACACAACAAGAAAGCGATATACGATCCTCGGGAGATCTGGGGGATTATATAGCAAAAATATGCGTAACAAAAGGAAAGTCCAGGTCGAAAACTAGTCGGAGAGGGGCTCCGGGGCTCCCACACCATAGGGTGGCGCGGACAAGGGTGGGCTCGCGCCCCCTCATGGTGTGGTGCCTCCGGGCACCATCTCCAACTCCTCTTCGGCTCGGTATTTTCTTATATTTTCCAAAGATCAAAAAATTATAGCTGAAAAGTTATTCCGCAAACTTTTTCTTAACAAAATTGTTACCTATTCCAAAACAGACTCTCCAGATTCTAGAATCTTCCCTCTAATGAACTTCTCCGGAGTCATTACTTGAATAACATCAACATCTTCATCATAGGAATCCCCAGAAATATAGTGTTTGAGTCTTTGCCCATTTACCACTTGTGTAGAGTTATCTTTGAGGGAAGCAATTTTAATTGCACCCGAACAATACACTTCTTCAATATTATAGGGTCCTTCCCATCCGGAGAGTAATTTTCCTACAAAAAATCTGAGACGAGACCGATACAATAGAACTTTCTCACCAACATGAAACTCTATTTTAAGGATTCTTTTATCATGCCATTGTTTAACTTTCTCTTTAAAGAGCTTGACAATTTCATAAGCTTCACATCTACATTCATCTAAATGATTCAAATCAAGCATTCTTTTCTTACCAGCAAGTTTAAAATCTTTATTTAATTCTTTCACTGCCCAATAAGCTTTGTGTTCTAATTCTAAAGGCAAGTGACAAGCTTTTCCATAAACCATTTTATAAGGGGACATACCCATAAGATTTTTATAAGCAGTTCTATAAGACCATAAAGCATCATTCAACTTCTCAGACCAATTCTTCCTAGATTTATTAACAGTCTTTTGCAAGATAGATTTAATTTCTCCATCTGATAATTCTACTTGCCCACTGGTTTGAGGATGATAAGCTGAGGCAATTCTATGATTAACATCATATTTATCAAGGGTCTTTCTAAAACCACCATGAACAAAATGAGAACCTCCATCTGTCATAAGATATCTAGGCACACCAAACCTAGGGAAAATAACATCTTTAAGCATTTTTAAAGAGGTCTCACCATCAACACTTTTAGTAGGTATAGCTTCTACCCACTTAGTAACATAATCAACAACAACAAGAATGTGTGTGTAACCATTCAAAGGAGGAAAAGGACCCATAAAGTCAAATCCCCAACAATCAAAAGGTTCAATAACAATAGAATAGCTCATAGGCATTTCATTACGTCTAGAAATATTTCCTATGCTTTGACATTCATCACAAGATAAAATAAATTTATGTGCATCTTTAAAGAGAGTAGGCCAATAGAAACCTGATTGTGGAACCTTCTATGCGGTTCTATCTCCAGCATGATGTCCTCCATAAGCACTGCCATGACACTTCTTCAATATTTCACGTTGTTCACGATCTGGAACACATCTTCTCATAATACCATCTACTCCTTCTTTATATAAATGTGGGTCATCCGAAAAATAATGCCTCAAATCATAGAAGAATTTTATTCTTTGTTGAGCTGTAAGTGTTGGAGGCAAATACTTTGAAACAATAAAGTTAGCATAATTAGCATACCATGGACTATCTTGGGATTTTACCTTTATTGCAGCCAAATGTTCATTTGGAAAACTACCATTAACAGGAATAGGGTAAAAAGTAATGTTTTCCAATCTAGACAAGTTATCAGCAACAGGAATTTTAGCCCCCTTTCTATCCACAATATGCAAATCAAACTCTTGTAAAAGCAACAACCATCTAATAAGCCTAGGCTTAGCATCTTTCTTTTCCATAAGATATCTAATAGCAGCATGATCAGTATGAATAGTAACCTTTGAGTCAACAATATAAGGTCTAAACTTATCACATGCAAAAACTACAACTAAGAACTCTTTTTCAGTAGTAGTATAATTCTTTTGAGCAGCATCAAGAGTCTTACTAGCATAATGAATAACATTCAACTTCTTATCTACGCGTTGTCCAAGAACAGCACCCACAGCAAAATCACTAGCATCACACAGAATTCCAAAAGGTAAATTCCAATCAGGTGGTTGAACAATAGGAGCAGTAGTTAAAGCCTTCTTTAAAGTTTCAAAAGCTTCCTTACAATCATCATCAAAAACAAATGGTACATATTTTTGAAGAAGATTAGTAAGAGGCTTTGATATTTTATAGAAATATTTAATAAACCTCCTATAAAAACCAGCATGACCAAGAACACTACGAATACCTTTAACATCCCTAGGACATGGCATTTTCTCTATGGCTTCCACTTTAGCTCTGTCAACTGCAATACCTCTTTCTGAAATAGGGTATCTCGACAGTGCTTTTTCCATCAGAATTCTGGTCCCGGTGTTTATTCTCCAAAAATTATGAAACATGCAAAATAAGATAAAATAACATAAGTGATGCATCATAACATGAAATATATCAATGAATAACAGAAAATAACAATATAAACTGGTGATGCAAAATGGACGTATCACGCTGTTCCGGTTATCCTTGTTCCTAAGCAAGATGATACTTCTCGCATGTGCATGGATTGTCGCCCTATCAATGCTATTACTGTTAGATATAGACATCCCATCCCTAGGCTCAATGATATGCTTGATGAATTCAGTGGTGCTAATATCTTTTCCAAAATTGATCTTAAAAGTGGATATCACCAAATTCGCATGAGCATAGGTGATGAATGGAAAACAGATTTCAAAACAAAACTTGGTTTGTATGAATGGCTTGTCATGCCCTTTGGTATTTCCAATGTTCCTTTAACTTTCATGCGTCTTATGAATGAAGTTTTGCACCCTTTCATTGGAAAATTTGTCGTGGTTTATTTTGAAGACATCCTTATCTATAGCAAATCTTTGGAGGATCAGCTTGATCATATTTCTCAAGTCTTGTTGGCTCTTTGCAAAGCAAAACTTTTTGGAAATCTTTCCAAGTGCAATTTTTGCACCAACAAGCTTGTTTTCTTGGGTTTTGTGATTTCCTCCAATGGAATTGAAGTCGATGAGAAGAAAGTCGAGGCAATTAGGATTTGGCCCGAACCTACTTCCGTGGGTGAGATAAGACGTTTTCATGGTCTTGTCGGTTTCTATCGCCGTTTTGTGAAGGATTTATCAACCATTGTTTGCCCCTTAAATGAGATTACAAAGAAGAATGTACCGTTTGTTTGGGGAAATGCTCAACCAAAAAGCTTTCGATACCCTCAAGAAATGTTTGACCGAAGCACCTTTGCTTGTTTTGCCGGATTTTGAGAAAACCTTTGAGGTTGAATGTGATGCTAGTGGAATAGGCTATTGGTGGCGTTCGTATGCAAAATGGACGTCACGTTGCTTATCACAGTGAAAAATTAGATGGTGCTAGACTCAATTACCCAATTTATGACAAGGAACTATTTGCTTTGGTTAGAGTCTTAGAAGTTTGGAAACACTATCTTTAGCCTAAAGAATTTGTCATTCATTCCGATCATGAATCTTTGAAATATTTGAAAAGCCAAACCAATTTGAAAAAAAAACATGCTAAATGGGTAGAATTCATAGAATCTTTTCCTTATGTCATTAAGTACAAGAAAGGTAAATAAAATGTTGTAGCAGATGCTTTGTCTCGTAAAGAGTGTCTTCTTACCCACCTTGAAATCAACGTGATTGGTTTGGCTGAGATCAAAGACTTATACTCTTCCGATGTTTTCTTTGGATCCATTTTTGAGAAATGCTTTGCCCAATCGAGGTTTTGATGACTACTATCTTCACAAAGGGTTCTTGTTTAAGACTAACAAATTGTGTATTCCGGAGTCCTCTCTTCGTTTGTTGTTATTGAAAGAATCACATGAAGGAGGTCTGATGGGACACTTTGGCCGGGACAATACCTACGCCATGCTCTCCAACCACTATTATTGGCCTAAGATGAGGCACCAAGTTGAAAGACTCGTACAACGATGTACGACATGTTTCCGAGCTAAGTCTATTTCCAATCCTCATGGTCTTTACTTACCATTACCTACACCACACGCACCTTGGAGTGACATTAGCATGGACTTTGTGTTAGGACTCCCACGCACTAAAACAAACATGGACTTCATCTTTGTCGTTGTTGATCGTTTCTCTAAGATGGCACATTTCATTCCTTGCAATAGAACGGACGATACTTCACATGTCGCAAATTTGTTTTTCAGGGAAATTGTGCGTCTACATGGTGTGCCCACGTCAATTGTGTCGGATCGAGATGTCAAGTTCACCTCCTACTTTTGGAAGAATTTGATGGCCAAGCTCGACGTCAAGCTACTATTCTCCACCGCCTACCACACACAAACGGATGGCCAAACCGAAGTGGTGAATTGAACGCTTTCTCCACTCCTACGGGCATTGATCAAGCCCAACCTCAAGAATTGGGAGGAATGCATTCCTCATGCCGAGTTCGCCTACAATCGAGCACTTCACCAAGCTACTAAGAGAAGCCCCTTCGAGATCTTCTACGGCTTCAACCCCAACACCGCTCTCGACATCCTACCATTGCCTCTACGCGAGTAAGTTAACATGGACATTGACAAGCGCACCGACTACATCAAGAAGCTCCATGAATCCACAAGAGCTACGCTTGAGAAGCATTCCGAGCTCCGAGCATCCATCGTGAACAAGAAGAAGAAGACCATGGTGTTCCAGGAAAGTGACCTCGCTTGGCTACACTTGCACAAGGACCGTTTCCCACAAGAGCGCAACTCCAAGCTCAAGCCAAGAGGTGACGGACCTTTCAAGATCATCAAGCGCATCAAAAACAACGCCAACAAGCTCGACTTAGCACAATCCAAGTACCTCGTCCACAACTCCTTCAACGTCAAGGATCTCTCTCCCTTCCATGAATATCCAAGTGACGAGGAAGGCCACGAGTCGAGGTCGACTCTTTTTGAAGGGGGGGAGATGATGCAGCACACCCTATTCCACCAAGTCCAACAACCAATGTACCCATGACAAGATCACGAGCAAAGGCGATGCATGATAAGGTGAACTCAATCCTCTCTCTCTATGCATTTGATGACTTGGTGAATGGTGCGCTACCTCATGGAAATACCCTATGCGTGATCAGCTACACATCGTCGAGTGGACCCCAAGAACATGCCAAGAATGATCGAGACGGTGGCCAAAAGGATGGACAAGGGAACCGAAGAGAAACCGCTCAAGAAGAAGAAGGGAAGAAGCCCTAGGCAGCGGTACTACTGGTGGAAGCACCGGTACTACCGCCGATCCCCAGGCAGCGGAGCTACCGGTGCCACCTCCGCGAAAACGCCGCTCTGTGTTGAAGAATCCCAGGAAACGGAGCTACCGGTGCTACCTCCGCCAAAACCCCGTTCGGTGTGCACATGGCGGTACCACCACCGAAACCGAGGCCGGTACTACCGGTAAAACCACCGGTACCTCCGGTTTGGGTGCACCGGTACTACCGGTAAAACCACCGGTACCTCCGGTTTGGGTGCACCGATACTACCGGTAAAACCTCCGGAGCCTCCGCTAGTACGCGGCCTGCAAGCCAACTTTCGGGCCTTTGTCCCTTCTATCGCCTCCTCCCACCTACCCCCTTTGTACTAGACTATAAATAGACTTCCCCATCTCAGATCTAGGATTAGAGATGAATTTAGACCTTTGAGCTTTGCTCTTGTATCCCTCTTGTGAGGCTACGCCTATGGTTTGTACCTAGGACCGTATCAAGACTAATCCTATTATGTGTATCTAGGATCGTATCAAGATTCATCAGGTTTCCTATCCTTTCCCCTTGGGATTCAGTTAGGGACTTTCCAATCTTTCTCAACTAACCCTTGAGGTTTTATTGGCGTGGTGGACAGGCCACGGGTGTGAAGCGGTTTCCGAAAATGTGAGTTCGGTTGGATCGATCGTCCCGTAGTCGGCCGTTGTGGCTTAGTTGGCGGGAGATTTGGGTTCTTCAGTTCTTGCTAGTTATCTCCCCTTTGTTTTCCCCACGATTCCCGTCGATTCCCCTCTCGTGTTCATCGTTCGTTCTTCGTGTTCTTGGTCGATTCGTGAAGATCGGGCCAGCCAAGAGGTTAATAGGTCCCTCCGTTAAGGATTACCTTTTTTCATGGTATCTAAGGCGGCGATGCCACTCGCGGGGGGGGGGGGGGGGGAGGAGGCAACCATATGTTGCGATTTGTAGCTATCGTTGTGTTTACTAAAAAAGGCTCGGCGGTGGAAAAGGAAAGTATTTGTTCTCTCGAGGATGATTGTTATCGATGAAATATGTGTTTACAAACACACTTTATTTTTCTTCATGGTACAAAAAGGGTTGTCGCAAAGATTAGATTATTTCCGGCGACGAGCCGTGGTGGCACGGGAGGTCGGGGTAGGAGGGCAGCGCCGCCATACCACGTGGAGGAAGAGAGATGGAAGCGCCCCGCGCGAAGGAAAGGAAGCAGCGGCCGACAAGCGGGACCGAGTCGGAAGCGCCCTGCGCGAAGGAAAGGAAGCAGCGGCCGACAAGCGGTACCAAGCCCAGGACACACGAGGAAGCGGAATTTTATCCTACATTAGAGAGAAGGATTCATATGAAGACCTAAGAATATCCCTACCGCCACCCCTGGCTGGTTTGTGTATATATGGATACTGTAGCCAGACAATTAAGATGTAATAATGTTGTTTACAACTCTGCTCAAAATAGTTCAAACATAAAGTGTAGCATTGATCATGCAACAGAGATAAAATAAATCTACATATAACATTGTTGTTGTTAGTTCAACTTCGGTGCACAAAAAGCCTGGATCGGCAGCACGTTGGCAGGATCCATGATCCATCCATATAAACAATAAGAGTGAACTTAACATTAGACAGTGGTAACACAAATTCGAGGCATGCCAACCTGACCGACATTACCAACTCGTGCTATCCATCCGCCGAGGGATGAGTAAGCAGAGCAGCTCCAAGGGTGACCACTTCGTCAGGTTTCAGCCTCGCGTTTACCTCCTTCCCGTCAAAATAGTCCCTGACGAGCCTCTGAATCTTGGGGATCATGGTGCTCCCTCCGATGAGAACGATCTCATCGATCATGTGCTTCTTCTTCTCCAGTTTAGCCTCCACCATGACCCTGTCCATCAATGCTATGACTCTAAGGAACAGATCGCGGTTCAGCTCCTCGAACTTGGCCCGGGTCAGCGTCTCCGAGAAATCGAGTCCGTCGACGAGTGATTCGATGGTGAGCTGCGCGTGGCGTCGAGTGCTCAGCACCTTCTTGGCCTGCTCGCACGCTGTTCTGAGTTTTCCGTGTGCTTCCTTGTCATTGCTAATGTCGTTGCCGTGCTTCTGCTTGATCAGTTCCACGAAGTGGTCTACGATCCTCTGATCGAAGTCGTCTCCTCCGAGGAACGGGTCGTGGCGCGCCGAGTGGAACTGGAACACGCCGTCCACCAGCGTCAGGACGCTCGCCTCAGCGGTGCCTCCGCCTACGTGGAGGACGAGGGCGTTGCCATCTTCGCGGAGCTTCCTGTGGAGGCCGTAAGCGACGGCGGCCGCGATGGGCTCGTCGAGCATCCTCGTGGCACGCACGCCGGCGATCCAGCCGGCATACCGCGTGGACTCCGTCGGTGCCTGGTGGTAGTGCTGCGGTATGGTGAAGACGGCGTAGCGGACGCGGCGGCCGATGTACGCCTCGGCTGCCTCCCTCAGCTTGCCGATAACCATGGCGGTGATCTGTTCGGCGCCGAACTCCTTGGCCACGCCGCCATTGGTCTTCACTTGGATGTGAGGGTTTAAGTTCTTCTCCACGAGCTTGTATGGCACTGTCTTGATCACTCTCTGCACAACCTCTGTGTCATACAGGTGGTCCCATCTACGATAGGAAGAAAAAGACAGCAGCGCCAATCTTAGCATTGATCCAGGTCATGGAGATGGAGGAACGCCTATTTTCAAGTTAATTTTCCCAAGTATAGGCTATGACGAGAACATACAATTTGCAGTCCAACCGGTGCATTCCGCACTAACTTCCTCAAAATATGATGAGAACACACAGTGCTAAACAATCGTTGCCAAGGGGTTGTTTTTGGATAGCAAATTTTTAGAGAACTACAAGTCTACAAGTTTGGATATTTTTGCGAACCAGAATTAGAATGTTAGCAAACTATGCCACGAAGAACCCAAATTTTTGTGAAAGCACTAACACAAAACTGAGTGTCCTTTTAGGTCACAAGACCCAAAAGTTTCCAAAAATTCTAGTTTGTGTGCTTGTGGATACATACTAATAAGTTCTAGATACCTGTAAAATTTCGCTAAAAACATATTAACTTTTGGGGCTACACAAAAAAAGAAAAAATTGTGGTCTAAAAGGAAAACATATTTTTATCCCCACATTAATTTGGCTTATTTATTGTGTAGATCAAGAATGATAATATAGTTCAACGAGTTTTGTTTCGTACATACTAGTAGATGTGTAGATGTACTCGTATGCATTTAATTTTTTTTTAAGTTGATTTTAGATTTTTGTAAAGGCTCCAGGGATTGCATGGATGCGTGGAGCAGATAAAGAGTTGGGGAGGCTTGTAAATTACTTTGAAAATTATCCTCTTCAGAATCCCAATTCTTGTAATCTTTGTTTCTCTGTGCCACCTGAGAACTGGCGTATGGGCTATGCTAGTCAGTTTTTATGATTAGTTTGATAAAAGATATATTTGGGGATGCGTGATACATCTTGCCTAAATGGTTGGAGTACCTTCATAATTACTTTCTTTCTTAAAACAAAAAAATCTCTCAGTTTTTGTGGAGCAGATAAGACGCTACATCCACAAATTTAATTGAGTGCTCCAACCATGTTTGTCGATTTGGCTATGCACGAAATTGTTTTTTTAGTGAATTCCATTTTTTACCCACCAGTTTGACATTTATGAGATAGTTCCCAAATTGCTCCCAAATATTTAAAAGAGATACAACATTGTTCTCTGCTCTCTGCAATAGGGGTCAACAATAGTGGTCATTACCTTTTCCCGATGAGACGCTTGAAGCCGAAGATGGCAGATCCGGGGTCAACAGCGGCGTGGTTCCTGGCGTCGTCGCCGACGAGGAGCGTGCCGTTGCCTGTGAAGGCGACCCATGAAGGGATGCAGAGCTGGAACATGGTCTGGGCCCTGCCGTCGGCGTACCCGGCGACGCAAGAATTGGTGTTGCCGATGTCGATGGCGACCACCTTGGCGTCCTGGGGGCGGTGGTGGACGGTATCCATTAACGCGCTCGCCTGCTGATCGAACAAGAGAAGCAGAAGAAGCAGGGGAACTAAGATCACGACGCGGATTGAAGCCATAGCTGCAGCCGCGGATTGAAGCCAATCGGCTGGCTCTTTGAGTACGAGTCTTTTGGTTTCAGTTCCGGACACGTGACTTATCCATGGCGTAAACCTTTTTTTTTTCCACAAATCGAGGTAGAATAAAAAAGAACTCATCTTCAACAAAGTATCTATGAGTTCGAGCCGGATTCCAACAAAACTGTAGCACAGGGCAATGAGAACTGCAGAGATTGCACAATTTCATAACCCTCTACTGCTATTGGAATTGCTGAGTTGGCATATAAGTATTTGGATAGCATTCTTTTATCCCCCTGCGATAACATGCCACTACGAACGTGGTCTAAACAAGTCGATCATGACTCTCTGCCTAGTTTTCTGCACGTCCTTCAGTTCAAACACCAGTAATTCTGAACCATGGTTCGAGACCTTAACTGTTGGGTGATGAACGGGAAGACGATGTCCTGCGTAGTTTTAGCTGCGCCGAGTCGCGCCGACCTGACGACAATCTCCTGTTCTCCCCACCCTCCACAAACGATCCACGCGCAGACTGGGATGATTTGGGCGAATTTGCTGCTGGCTTAACCCACCACAAGTACCAACAACAAACGATCAGCACCACGCAGAGCGCCACTGCAGCGACTGCCCACATGACCATGAAGATGATGTTGCTGGCCCCATGCTCGTGTACCACTGGGCGATCCTTCTGGGCAGAGGATGCTTTCTTGCTACCTGGGCAAACTGGCTTAAACAAAACAACAAGGCATTACTAGTGTATAGCTTTGGGGATTTAAATTGTTTACCCTAGCCGATTGTTATATTAACAGATAGTACTCTACTATATATCATCTAAAAGAGAGTTCCTAAACATGGCAGAAATGCGTACCTCCATTTACTCCATAGCACGATGTGATGGGAAACGTCCATCTGCTGACAATATGACTGTCCTTTCCCTGACACATAATGTATGACATTACCAATCCAGGCGAAGTATGCTTTGCCCTCATGTAACGGCACAGGCAGCAAGCGCCGTTCTCCCCGCTGCCAGGTAACTGATCAATGGCATAGAGCAACGCTTTGCAGCATGACGTTGATGGCGGACTCCATTTCCCACCCGGATGCAGGCATGTGAGCACAGCAGCACTAGTCTTCTCGTAGCGACAACTGCCCACCACATCGCGTGCATCAAGTGGGGCAGATAAGACTTGGGAGGCGAATAGGAGGATGGCGATCGCACGAACCCACATTATGGACACTCTAAGAACTGTGAAAACAGGGGAAAAGAACATCATATTCATAACTTAGAATAATTGCATAAAAAAGAACTAACTACTTTAACAAAAACAAGAAGCCATCCTTTCCTAAACATGTTAAATTTGTTGCCAAACTGTCAATCTTGAGAGGTCAGAGAGTGCAACTTAGAAGTAGGGTAAGAGGTATCAGCAGGAAATTTGCAGTAAGGATCATGCCTTGCCTTCACCAAGAAAATTAAATGACTGTATACAAAACTGAGTTATACAAAGAAGCATGTGAAAATTGGAGTGGCACCGTGACCTCAGGAAAGCTGAGTAAGTAGCTAAGCTGTATGCCGCAGCATGTAATCGACATTGTTGAACCCTGTGTGGTTTTATTAATTTAAAGTCGGGCACGTGTGTCTTTTATCTAAAAAAACTATTAACTTAGAAAATTGTCCTGCAGTCCCCATCATTAAATACTTCTTTGCGTTAATGTGATGACATGAACCAAAGAAAACTCATTATGGTAGCTGAAGCAAGGTTCATCAAGAGGGGAAAATAGAACAACACCATAATAAAAAAAATTATATCCATCATTTGGCATGACATATAGCAAGTAACAATTAATTAATAGCTCAAATGAAATCTGATTTCCAGAAAAACAGGAAAAGTTATCTTCGTGATGGCGTTCTAATGAAGAATCTGAAATGATTTTTTCTCATCAAACAGAAACCAGCCCTTCAATTTAAATACATGAACTATAAACTTCCTGAACGTTGGTACTAATAATAACCGATTTCAACTAATTATAGAAAAGGTGATTTATTGATGCCTAATAATTAAAAAGTAGTGCACGAATAGCATGACATTTTAACGTTGTTACTGCTCATTCTCAGGATATGCTCTTTTAGTATCTCTTCAACAAAGATTCCAACTAAAAAAACAATGGTGTACGCCGATTGACTATTTAAGGAGATGTACAAAAATGAAGAAGAAATATATTGGACAGATAAAGCTACATTTAAACTAATAACAGGGAAATTTAAAGCAATTATCCTCTGAAACAAAATTCACCCCCAATCAAGCCAAGCGTCACTGACAAATGGAAAGGATGAAAAATCAGAAAATGGTAGCGCAGTAAGTGTACATAGCAACTCAACAGTAACCACTAATTATCGATCATATAATATAAGATAACATTTTGTTGTCGAGCCTCCCCATAGTTTTTCACTCTAGAAGAACTTAAGGAAACGTCATGAATATCAGCCATCGTTCAGTATATGTGGTAAATATTTTATCTCATCCAAGAGAGTACGAAATAAATGAATATGTCCAGGATTATGTCTTGAAATTCAAGCATACTTCAGTCTGCATTCAGGTTTAAGCAAAAAAGCTTATCTAAGATATACCATACCGCTGGCTGAGTACAGTTAGTCAGTATTCGGTGTACAATCCCTAAACATGCATATAATCGTGGTGCTGTAGCATCTGTACATGAATAAGAACCTTCTCACTAACATAATTGACATGATATGGCAGGCAGAAACCGATAAAAGGAGCATTTAACAAGAGTCAAAGAAATTGCACGTTTGAGCTTTACTAGAAGGGGAAAAAGGTAGGCATTGCTTATTGAAGAACATCTATGAATCCGTCCATGCAAAGTAAATGTCAATCAAGCAAAATCAAACTTGACCAAAATCATCGCTAGTGGTTCCTAACATGGCATACTACTACTCGTAAGGTGTAGTTACCAGAAAACAACCCAACTATGGCATTTCTAACTTCTCAGATAATTTAAAGTTCAAGTTCGCAAGGTTTTGCACTTAATATTCCAGGCATCTTGGCAAACAACGACTTATGTTAATAGGTATTTTAACTTGTAAGATTCCATACATTACTAAAAACTGATTCTATTTATTCAATATAAAATGGCCAAAAAACTCTTGGCATAGTGTAATTAACAAGTATTAAATCTTGTAAACAGTATTTAACAGGTATGGATGTGTACTTAGAGGATGGTCAGAGGTTTGTATACTCGAAATATCAAGGCTGACATCATGGTTTCGCTACATTGTGGTAGTATTATACACAGAACTTAAGAAGCTGCAGTAGTACTCAGACAAAAAAAAATAGACGCAGTTCTTTCAATCATGCTGCAAATTGTTTTGTCAGAAGAAAAAAAAGAATCAGGAAGGTGACTACAGCTGAACAGAATAGCACATGCCCTTGTTTCACGGTAGTCATAAATCCAACAATTCAGAGAATCTATGGCGTACGTGCACAAAAGCTGGGGAAGGATGCCGCACCTCACCGGGGATGACCACAATTCACGACTCGCTAACCAATATGCCTCCTCCCGTGCTCAATTCGTGTGCAACCCTGCAAAAAATCGCAGAAGTTGGTTCCAATGAAGGGAGCAACTGCGCGCAGTGGAGAAAATCGAACTAAAACAAACGAATCGGAAACCAGAAGCAGCCGCTGTCGCCGTGGAAGAATCGAAATCCCTACTGCAACGTGGGAAGCAAATCGAACTAAAACAAATGCAACGAATCGAAAACCGGAAGCGCGACGAACTATACGCACCCCTACCGCCGCCGCGCCGCCGACGCCGTGGATGACGGACTCTGCCGAGAAATGATGCTTCCCCTCCACCGCCTTCGATCGACCGCCCAGCGCAGCGCAGAGGCCTCCTAACCAAATGCATCGCATGTCACAAGCCGAGCACAGGCTCGTGAGGTGGTCACACAAGCGATCGAGGGTGATATTACCTGTAGGCTGTAGCAGTTGCCGGCCAGCCGGAGGCGAGAAGCCTCGCGCTCCGCCGCTCGCTGCTCGAGATTTGTAAGCCAGAGTCGGAAGCTATGCTACTGTCTTCCCTTACAAGCAATCTTTCTGCCTCGCTCGCTCTCTCTCTACCCCTCCGCGTCCTCTTCCTCTCCCACGCCTCGTCTTCGCCTCCCTCGCTCGCCAAGGAACACGAGACGGACGGGGCGTGCCAGTGTGCCAGCCAGGGTTGCTGTGCTTTCTAAAGATGAGTGGCAGCCCACATTATAATGGGCTTAAAGCAGGCCGTACTGGCCTAAGGGATTAGAGCAGGCCTAAAGGATAAGAGCATCTCCGCTCGTTCGGCGCTTAGGCCCTTTTTTCGGTCGCAAAAACTGCCGCTCGGTGGCGTGGCGGTGCAATTTTCAGCCGGGGAAGGGGAGCAGTGGGAGGGCATCCTTCCTAATCATTAGGCCAAAGCCATCCGGCAAAAAACAACAAGTTTCGGTGAAAATACGGCAAATTCAAAATTTTAACCTAAAATGACTTAAATTTATAGCATAACGGCCGAATATAGGCCAGTTCCATACATACTCGAATTTAAAAACATAAAACTTTTAAAAAAAACTTAGTCCATGCTGAGGCTTGCGGTAGATCACCTCGTCGTTGTTGCCGCCGTCTTCGTCGTTGCTGGGTGGTTCGTTTTTCAGGACGCGGCTGGAGCCCCGGTCCGAATCATCGGTGCAGAATGGCTTCTTCACCAGCGGCGCCTCGTCCTCCCTGTCGTCGAGGATGATGATGTTGTCCACGTCACGGCCGCGGCGGCGAGCTTCGAACTCCTCCATGGCGTCCTTCTGGCGCGCCATCTCGCTGGCCAGCCACTGCTTCCTGGAACACGCGAGCCCACCCTCGAGCTCCACGGCCATGGTGTAGTACTCCTCTGACGAGGTGATGGCACCCTCCTTCTTCACGACGACGAGGGGCTCCATCTTGGGGCCACCACCGTGGCGCGCCCGTGGTGGGGGCTGGCCCGCTCTGTCTTCACCCTAGCAAGCGGTGCAGAGGCGATGGAGCGACGCGCCGAAGAAGAAGATGCCGAGG
Organism: Alopecurus myosuroides; assembly: GCA_028641055.1. Classification (NCBI taxonomy): domain Eukaryota; kingdom Viridiplantae; phylum Streptophyta; class Magnoliopsida; order Poales; family Poaceae; genus Alopecurus; species Alopecurus myosuroides. Next base: position 148,068,020 of record CM054063.1, read on the forward strand.
TGTCGCACCCTGGTTTCTAGGGGATACTCATCGGGCCGAACTGGATAGCAGATGCTTGGATTATGGGGCATAACTGCTCCCACGTCCCAGCTTCCTGGTAGGCCTGCGCTTATGCGCGACAACACAAGCCCTGCTATTCCACCGTCGATGTAAACTATCCACTAGAGACCATAGGCACTACTGTCGACGTACGTCATATCAATCACGCAGGGTACGTCAACAGCGTTAAAACGGAATGATACCACAGAATGTATCTAAGACACAAAAGATTGAAATAAGGTTGCAAATAGCCTTCACTAAGGCAGAGAATAGCAAATACAATCATCCAGAGGACACATGTCCCAACATAACATTCATTACATCAGCGGAAGCAAACAAAGGGTCTGAGTACAGACAAATCCAAATAGGCTTAAGAAGCCGGGAAAAATAAAGAAGACGAAGCCCATCCACGTAGGTCCTGGATCCTGCCCGGGTCCAGCTATCTACTCGTCTGCAGTCTCGTCAAACTCCACGAAGTAGCCATCCTGGTGGTCATCGTAGCCGTAGTCGTAGTCTGCGTAAACCACAGCCCCAAAGGGGTCAGTACAACAACGTACTGGCAAGCAAGACTCACACTTCACCAAAGTGTACCCGGCAACACCAGGTACAAATGCTTTAGGTTCAACGGAAGAAAGGGGATAAAAAGATGCGGCAGCGGGCTGCACTAACCAACTACAGATACTTACTACAAATTCCGACTATCAGAAAAGGAGATAAGATAGCGTATCGTAACCAACTACAACCAACCACCAAACAAACCCATCCTGGATCTCGCCCCTTATCCAAAGAAGCAATCCGAGGATAACTCACCCAGTTGGATTAATGATGGTTCAGGTTATTGTGTCAATAGACCTATTACTAGTCAAGTTATTATAGTTAGGTGTAAGTTGTCTGAGTACTTGTTAGCGAGTACTTTCACCAAGTCGTCACATAACCGCGGACAACACGGCTTCTCGAGAAGATTCATCCCTGCAGGGTGTGCTCCAGTACCCGTACACACTCAAGCCACCAACTAAAACTCAGGTTGGCTTGACACGACTCGAACCATCTCTACAGCCTGTCCTAGGAGCCAGGGAGCTATAAGGTCCCAGCCACGCAGCCGAATACTCAGCGCAAGTGTGCAAAACTCCCGCAGGACGCAACACCCCGTCAATACAGGCCTCGCCCTATATGTGTGTGTCATCATCATCATCAGTAACCATGGGAGCGACCCATTTATGCGTATGAGCCAAATGGAACACCCGAACTAAGTGTGGCTCTTCGGACAAACTGCGGATCAGATCAAAGCCGAGGGGGGTTCCATACCACCACCCGGATGCGGTGAGCACGCTCATCATGGATCAGTAGACAAGACCCTTTTCCTAATTAGGGTCGACACTAGCAGGCCTCAAAACCACGACGGGCCTCCTGCCGGTGCCTTATCATCATATTATTATTACCCAAGCATTAACAGGTTGTTGTTTACACATCGAGCCCATAGAACATAATAGAAATATGATAACAGAAAGTAACGGGTAACAGACTCGAGCAGAAACAACCCTAAGCATGCTAGTAAGACACGGGCTCAAACAACGGGGTTATAGGAGTGGAGGTGAGGCAATATCATGGTTTCATGGTATCATGTGATAGGATCGTAACAGAAGCAACGATACATATGGCTAACAGAAATAGACAACGGAAAAGTATCGGTAACCAATGTTGAAAGGAACACAGTGGTTCATGTGAGTGATAACTTGCCTGCAAACCCAGTAGCCTGGTACTGAGCTAGATCCTCAGAAGGGGTGTCGTAAGGATCGTCGGTCTCAACGTCGTCGTCTAACCGAGAAGAAGCAAACAGACAATGCAGAAAGGGTAGACAATCAATATCATGGCATAGTGCACAATCATGGGGATGATGCATGTCATGTTAATGGTTGCATCAAAATAAACTAGCTAACATGGTAACACAAATTAAATGGACACATATGCAATTTTGAGTTGCATATGAAAAGCCCATGAATTTTGGGTTAGATTATTTGTTTTCCAACTAATCAACAGATGAAGGTGAATTAGTATGATGCATGGATGAGGAAAACAAAAAAATAACAACAATGGAACCAATTTAATATAGGGTTTACCAATTCTGGAAATTTATTTATTAAGTTAGAAAATTTTGGTTCCTTAAGGGTGTCACATAAACAATTGTTGTTTTCATCAAGTTAAAGTGTTCAAAACAAATAACAAAATTTATATTTGAAAAGAACATCAAATTTTAGTTGGATTACATGTTTCAAATATTGAAATTGGAATTAGGATAATTTAATTATGAATTAAACAATATTAAACAAGTTTTAGATGAATTTAAAACAAGTTTGAATTTAATTTGAATTTTTATTTGTTCACACATAAATTCAAATTCACATTCGAAAAGTTTATGCTTTGATGGTTTGGAAACATATTTTGCATGTTCAAAAATAATTTTATTTGAGCAAGTTATGATTTTATCAAATTTAAATGAATTAAACAAGGATTAAATTATTTAAGCAATTTTAATTATTCAAATCATGAAACAAAATTTATATTTGAATTGGTGGTTCAAAATGGTATGGACAACATATTTTATTTGCATGATTTGGATTAATAATGAATTAGTTATGGATTTTAGCAAATTGCAATTGAATTATTTGAATTCAAATTTGAATTGCATTTTGAAAATTCAAAACAGAAAACAAATGCTATAATTAGGTAGATAACTAAATTTGGTGCAGTGTACATATTTTATTTTTATTATTTGGGTTTGTGAAATAAAAGTTATGTGATTTTTGAGTTTAGGGGTTAATCTGAAATAAAAAACTGGACTTAAATTAAAGAAAAGGGCCAAAAAAACTAGGTGCACCGCGCAGTGGCCAACCCCCAGGCACTGACAGTGGGGCCAGCGCCACTGTGGCGCTTAGGTGGATGGCTAGGAGGTGATGTGGCCTCCAGGGTGAATGACGTGCGGGCCCCGCGGGGTTGCGCGCAAGGGAAAAAGGGGAGCGAAAATTCGCCTCCCACGGGACTCGAACCCGCGAGGCAACGCTTGCGCGCACGGGGGCCTAGCCACTTGGGCTGTGTTCCGATTGGTGTTAGGTACAGAGCAGGTTTGAATATGATGTTTAGTTACTGCGCTAAATCTGAATTTAACTGAACTTGCTGTTGTGCAGGTACAACAACCAGATGCGAGCGGACAGGGGGCGGCCGGCGATCGCGGCTCGCGGTGGCCAGCCCCCGCCGTGGATGCTCGCCCGCGGTTGGCGTGTGCGGATGGGGCGGATGCGGGCGGCCGGTGCTGCCGTGCGCTCGTGCGAGAGCAGAGAGGAGGAGGCGATGGCGGGAGGTGGCGACTCACCTTGCAGTCGAACAGAGGAGCGGGGCGGCGAGAAATCGGATGGCGGCGGCGCTCCGGTGATCGTCGGCGGGTACAGAGGAGATGGCGAGGACGAGGGAGCCGGGACGGTTCCGTTCCCGGCCCAAGCTCGGCCGGGCGGGCACCGTGGCGCCGGCGACTCGCCGGAGAGAGAGGCGGCGGTGGTGCTCTCGGTACAGAGAGGAGAAGCAGCGAGAGAGAGCAGCGTGCAGAGGGAGGAAGGAGATGGAGGCGCTCGAGGGAGAGAGGGGTGGAGGAATTAGGGCAGGAGGGGGGAGAGCTCGAGGTCTTAAGGGGGGATGGAAGCATCGGATCACCGTTCCCTCCTCTGTATCCCCACGTGGCCACCATGGATGAGCTCCGTACCGTACGGAGGTTAGGGAAAGGGTGGGGGGTACGGAGGTTAGGGAAAGGGTGGGGGGTATGGGCCAGGGGGCAGTTGGGCTAGCCCAATTGGGCTGAAAGCCTCTATTCCCCCTCTCCCTCTCTTTTTAACCTTTTCTGCTTAGTATTTTTTTTTCAGATTTGGGAAAAGAGAGAAAACAAATGGTTCTAGGGTTAGCAAAATTTTGGAATAAATTATTAATGATTCATTTTTGTAACCACACATTAAAATAAACTTTTGTTTTCCAATTATTTAATTGAGTTGATGTTTGGAAATTAAATGATTTGAGCCATTTGGTATCAACAGAAATAAATGAAAGTTAAACCAAATAACTAAGTTTTTGATTCCAATTTTAGTGGAACAATTATTTGTTTGTTTTATAGTTTTTATTTGACACATTGTAACACAACAAGTATGATAATAAATTAATTTTTGTTTGGAATTCAAATAGAAAACAGATGGAAACAATGAGATCAAATGCAAAACACAATGCAAACAAAAATCAAATGGATATGATGACATGATGCCAAACAAAAATAAAACAAGAAACAAACATCTAGGGGGATATTTTCATACTTGGGATGTTACAAAACGCCCCCCCTTGAAGGAATCGCGCCCCGAGATTCCTACTGAGAAGTGAAAAGGTCCGGATACTTCTTGCGAAGATCCTCTTCGGTCTCCCACGTTGCCTCTTTATCGGAATGATGCGACCACTGCACTTTCAAGAACTTGGTGCTCTTGTTGCGAGTCTTACGCTCGGTCTCATCGAGAATACGAACAGGGTGCTCCTCATAAGATAGATCTTCTCGCAGTTCAATGGAATCATGATCAACTGTACGATCTGGATCTTTGAAACACCTCTTGAGCTGTGACACGTGAAACACATCGTGCACCTTGGATAGTTTTTCTGGAAGTTCAAGACGATAGGCATTTTCCGCACGCCTTGAGAGAATGTTGAACGGACCAATGTATCTCGGTGCTAGCTTTCCTTTGACACCAAAACGATGAGTGCCTCTGAGGGGAGTTACACGGAGATATGCTTTGTCACCAGGTGCATAGATCATATCCCTGTGCTTGCTGTCATAGTAGCTTTTCTGACGAGACTGAGCAATCTTTAGATTGTCACGAATGATGCGAACTTTCTCCTCGGCTTCCTTAACAATGTCAGGGCCTAAGAGTGAACGTTCACCAGCTCCAGACCAATTGATTGGACTCCTGCATCTGCGGCCATAGAGTGCTTCAAACGGTGCCATGCCTAGGCTTGCCTGGAAGCTGTTGTTGTAGGAGAATTCAGCATATGAAAGGCATTCCTCCCATTTCATGCCAAAGGATAGACCACATGCTCTGAGCATATCCTCGAGAATCTGATTGACTCTTTCGACTTGCCCTTGAGACTGAGGGTGATAAGCTGTGCTGAACAGAAGTTTGGTGCCCAATGCTTCTTGAAAACTCTTCCAGAAATGAGAAGTGAATATACTTCCACGGTCTGAGCTTATTTCCAATGGAACACCATGAAGAGGAACAATCTTTGTTGTGTAGAGTTCTGCTAACTGGCTAGCTGATATTGTTTCTTTGACAGCAAAGAAGTGAGCTACCTTAGTGAGACGATCAATAACAACGAAGATTGCATCGTTGCCCTTCTTGGACTTTGGAAAACCAGTGACGAAATCCATTTCAATCATGTCCCACTTCCACTCAGGAATTTTCAGAGGTTGGAGTAGACCGGCTGTTTTCTGATGAACTGCCTTAACACGTTGACAAACGTCGCATTCAGAAACGTATTTAGCAATTTCACGTTTCATGCCAGACCACCAATACAGTGTCTTAAGATCCTGGTACATCTTTGTACTTCCAGGGTGGATGGAGAGAGGAGTTTCATGAGCCTCCTTGAGAATAACATCTTTGAGACTTTGAATTTGAGGAACTGCAATGCGTCCTTCGAAGAACACCGTTCCCTTGTCATCAATTGAGAAGCACTCATACTTCACATTGCCTGCTTTGATGTTATTTGCGATCTTCTTGATCTCAGCATCACGAAGTTGTTCAGAACGAATCTTATCCTCGAGAGTTGGACTGGCTGTCAAGCTCGCAAGATAACCTTGAGGAACAAGACCAAGGTTCAGCTTCTGGAATTCTTCATGAAGAGGAGGCTGGCTTTCCATGATCATGAGATTATTGCAATATGACTTGCGACTGAGAGCATCGGCCATAACATTAGCCTTGCCTGGAGTGTAAGAAATGGTAAGATCGAAGTCTTTGATCTTTTCAATCCATCTCCTTTGCCTGAGGTTTAGATCTGGTTGAGTGAAGATGTATTTCAGACTCTTATGATCGGAAAAGATTTCAGTGCGATTACCCAACAAGTATTGCCTCCATTTCTTGAGGGCAAACACAACTGCTGCAAGTTCAAGGTCATGTGTGGGATAATTGAGCTCATGGGCGTTCAACTGACGTGAAGCATAAGCCACAACTTGACGTTCTTGCATAAGAACTGCTCCTAGACCTTGGAGAGAAGCATCACAGAATATCTGGAAAGGTTTGGTAGTATCTGGGCCAACCAGAACTGGTGTAGAAGTGAGTTTAGTCTTGAGGAGGTTGAAACTTTCATCACACTGTGGAGACCAAACGAACTTCTTGTCCTTCTTTGTGAGATCAGTGAGAGGTTTGGCGATCTTGGAGAAGTTTTGGACGAAACGACGGCAATAGCTAGCCAAACCAAGAAAACTTCTGACTTGCTTCACCGTCTTAGGAGGTTTTCAATCAACAATTGCCTTAACCTTTTCTGGATCAATGTCTATGCCCTTGGCAGAGATGACATGACCAAGGTAAGCAACTTCTGGAATCCAGAACTCACATTTGGAGAACTTGGCATAGAGACGATGCTCGCGAAGTTTCATGAGAGTGAGATGAAGATGTTCTCCATGCTCTTCCTCGGATTTTGAGTAGACAAGAATATCATCAAGATATACCACAACGAACTTGTCGAGGTATTCATGGAAGACAGAATTCATGAGTCTAGAGAAGGTCGCCGGTGCATTGGTGAGGCCAAAGGACATGACGGTGTATTCATATAGACCGTAGCGAGTGGTGAAAGCTGTCTTCGGAATATCTTCCTTTCTGATCTTTATCTGATGGTAACCCATCCTCAAATCCAACTTTGAGAATATTGAGGCTCCAGCAAGTTGATCAAAAAGATCATCGATACGAGGAATTGGATACTTGTTTTTGATGGTTTTCTCGTTAAGAGGACGATAGTCAACAACGAGTCTCTTTGTTTGATCCTTCTTTGCAACGAACAGAGTTGGGCAACCCCAAGCCGAGGAGCTAGGTTGAATGTAACCTTTCTCCATGTACATATCGATTTTCTCCTTCAACAACTTCAGTTCAGGAGGAGCTATCTTGTATGGATGCTTAGAGATTGGAGCAGTACCTGGTTCAAGTTCGATCACGAACTCAACCGCTCTGTCAGGAGGCATTCCTGGCAATTCTTCTGGAAAGACATCAGGGAATTCACAAACCACCGGAATAGTTTCAATAGATGGTAGAGGATTTGCATTGAGAGTGTAGAGTTGAGCAACTGGATTTTCAGCATGGAAGTAGACTATCTGGCCAGAAGGGTGTGTGATTTTGACAGACTTAGCAGGACAATCAATGACTGCTTTGTTGGCTACCAGCCAATCCATCCCAAGAATGACATCAATATCTGAAGAGTGGAGAGCTATCAGGGATGCCTGGAATGGAAGGTTTCCAACTGTGATCTCGATGTTCTGGCTAATTTTATTGCTTTGCCAGCTAGATCCCGGTGATTTCACTAGGAAAGGGATAAACAACTGTTCAAAGTTGATTCCACTGTTTTTTGCAAAGCATTGAGAGATGAAAGAGTGTGAAGCACCAGAATCGAACAAGACTTTAGCACGAAACGAGTTCACAAGAAGTGTGCCCATTACAACCTCTGGAGATTCTTCTGCTCCCTGGGCCTTGACATGGTTCACCCTCACAGTTCTCAAGACAGACTTGTTCTTGTTGCGGGGCCTAGGCGAAGGAGTGTGTACCATCACCTGATTGACATTAGAGGTAGGTAGTGATGGTAGCTTGTTCTGCGGGCACTTGTAGGAGTAGTGTCCTGATAGACCGCACTTGAAGCATGTACTAGCAGAACGAGGATCTGTTGGACTTGGCTGAGATGGAGCACCTCCTAAAGATACCACTGGGGTGGGAGGGAGGGCAAGAAATCCTGCCGGGCTTGGCAAGCAGATGGGCGGTGTTGGAGTGGTATATGGAACCCAAACTCTTCGTTTTTGTGGAGGCATGATAGCTTTTGAGAGATTAGCCTGTTCACGAGAGTGCTTACGAGATTCCTCAACCAATTTGCGCCCATGCTCTTCATTTAGAGCGATGTTGATGAGGTCCTCAAAATTCTTGGCCTTGACGTTGGTGAGAGCATACTTGAGTTCCGGGTTGAGACCCCTGCGGAACTTTGCCATCTTTCTCGCTTCCGTGGAGATTTCATCTCCGGCGTAGCGAGCCAGACGATTGAACTCTCTTTGGTATTCGAGAACGTCCAGACTGCCTTGTGTGAAAGAATAGAATTCCTCACGCATTTTCTCCATGAGCCCATCGGGAATGTGATGGCGCACGAAAGCTTGCTTGAAATCCTCCCATGTGATTGCCACACTAGAACCTCTCATTTCTTGGAAATTCTCCCACCAAGACATGGATTTCCCACGGAGAAGGTAAGTCACGTAAGGAACACGGTCCTCGTCAGCCACATGAGCTACCATAAGAGTACGGTTCATTTCACGGAGCCAGTCATCAGCATCCAATGGCTCGGAGGAGTTATCAAACGTGCGCGGATTGAGCTCAAGGAACTCCCGAATAGACACCCGGGTGTTGCCATTACTCCCAAGGTCTTGGTTCTGCTGCATCTGCTTTATAACTTGTGTCATCTGAGACAGCACTTTCCCCATCTCAGGTGGCAGTGTGGGTTCTTCGTCACCACTTTCCATCCTGAAGAGGATACCAAGATTAACACAGTAACCGGATAACAAAATCCAATATAAGTGCTTAAAAGGATTACTTCAGACGGTAAGTCGACAGCATAGAACAAGGATGGAGGTTAACAACGGATCAACAGATAAGTTGTTACAACGGAAGAGAAGATTTGTGAAGGACGATATCGAAGCAACAACTGGGAAACAGGAACCACAACACCTGAGGTACTACGGAGAAACCCATCCGGGCTTCTAAAGGATCAATATCTACTGCTTAAGGAATAGAGGATCTGCTTCCGGGGCTTACACGCCTCCGTTCCCAATCGTGAGTAGGCAACATGATAAATCATGTCACAACCACCTCCATTCCTATGGTCTAGTAGATATAACCATCCTAGAGAAACCAGGATACGTGAATCCTAACTTGAAAGTTTAGATGAGAAGAGAAAACAACGTTGCACTTCCTTACCAGAAAAGGGAGGGTGGGTGGGGAAAGAAATAAAATGGCAGAATTCCTACTCTCACGTTTCATTTTTCCTATATAGCTACAAAATAGTTTCTAGACTCAACTGCGACCAGTAAAAGGGATCCTACAGGCAGACAGGCTCTGATACCATTTGTCGCACCCTGGTTTCTAGGGGATACTCATCGGGCCGAAGTGGATAGCAGATGCTTGGATTATGGGGCATAACTGCTCTCACGTCCCAGCTTCCTGGTAGGCCTGCGCTTATGCGCGACAACACAAGCCCTGCTATTCCACCGTCGATGTAAACTATCCACTAGAGACCATAGGCACTACTGTCGACGTACGTCATATCAATCACGCAGGGTACGTCAACAGCGTTAAAACGGAATGATACCACAGAATGTCTCTAAGACACAAAAGATTGAAATAAGGTTGCAAATAGCCTTCACTAAGGCAGAGAATAGCAAATAGAATCATCCAGAGGACACATGTCCCAACATAACATTCATTACATCAGCGGAAGCAAACAAAGGGTCTGAGTACAGACAAATCCAAATAGGCTTAAGAAGCCGGGAAAAATAAAGAAGACGAAGCCCATCCACGTAGGTCCTGGATCCTGCCCGGGTACAACTATCTACTCGTCTGCAGTCTCGTCAAACTCCACGAAGTAGCCATCCTGGTGGTCATCGTAGCCGTAGTCGTAGTCTGCGTAAACCACAACCCCAAAGGGGTCAGTACAACAACGTACTGGCAAGCAAGACTCACACTTCACCAAAGTGTACCCGGCAACACCAGGTACAAATGCTTTAGGTTCAACGGAAGAAAGGGGATAAAAAGATGCGGCAGCGGGCTGCACTAACCAACTACAGATACTTACTACAAATTCCGACTATCAGAAAAGGAGATAAGATAGCATATCGTAACCAACTACAACCAACCACCAAACAAACCCATCCTGGATCTCGCCCCTTATCCAAAGAAGCAATCCGAGGATAACTCACCCAGTTGGATTAATGAAGGTTCAGGTTATTGTGTCAATAGACCTATTACTAGTCAAGTTATTATAGTTAGGTGTAAGTTGTCTGAGTACTTGTTAGCCAGTACTTTCACCAAGTCGTACATAACCGCGGACAACACGGCTTCTCGAGAAGATTCATCCCTGCAGGGTGTGCTCCAGTACCCGTACACACTCAAGCCACCAACTAAAACTCAGGTTGGCTTGACACGACTCGAACCATCTCTACAGCCTGTCCTAGGAGCCACGGAGCTATAAGGTCCCAGCCACGCAGCCGGATACTCAGCGCAAGTGTGCAAAACTCCCGCAGGACGCAACACCCCGGCAATACAGGCCTCGCCCTATATGTGTGCGTCATCATCATCATCAGTAACCATGGGAGCGACCCATTTATGCGTATGAGCCAAATGGAACACCCGAACTAAGTGTGGCTCTTCGGACAAACATCGGATCAGATCAAAGCCGAGGGGGGTTCCATACCACCACCCGGATGCGGTGAGCACGCTCATCATGGATCAGTAGACAAGACCCTTTTCCTAATTAGGGTCGACCCTAGCAGGCCTCAAAACCACGACGGGCCTCCTGCCGGTGCCTTATCATCATATTATTATTACCCAAGCATTAACAGGTTGTTGTTTACACATCGAGCCCATAGAACATAATAGAAATATGATAACAGAAAGTAGCGGGTAAAAGACTCGAGCAGAAACAACCCTAAGCATGCTAGTAAGACACGGGCTCAAACAACGGGGTTATAGGAGTGGAGGTGAGGCAATATCATGGTTTCAGGGTATCATGTGATAGGATCGTAACAGAAGCAACGATACATATGGCTAGCAGAAATAGACAACGGAAAAGTATCGGTAACCAATGTTGAAAGGAACACAGTGGTTCATGTGAGTGATAACTTGCCTGCAAACCCAGTAGCCTGGTACTGAGCTAGATCCTCAGAAGGGGTGTCGTAAGGATCGTCGGTCTCAACGTCGTCGTCTAACCGAGAAGAAGCAAACAGACAATGCAGAAAGGGTAGACAATCAATATCATGGCATAGTGCACAATCATGGGGATGATGCATGTCATGTTAATGGTTGCATCAAAATAAACTAGCTAACATGGTAACACAAATTAAATGGACACATATGCAATTTTGAGTTGCATATGAAAAGCCCATGAATTTTGGGTTAGATTATTTGTTTTCCAACTAATCAACAGATGAAGGTGAATTAGTATGATGCATGGATGAGGAAAACAACAAAATAACAACAATGGAACCAATTTAATATAGGGTTTACCAATTTTGGAAATTTATTTATTAAGTTAGAAAATTTTGGTTCCTTAAGGGTGTCACATAAACAATTGTTGTTTTCATCAAGTTAAAGTGTTCAAAACAAATAACAAAATTTATATTTGAAAAGAACATCAAATTTTAGTTGGATTACATGTTTCAAATATTGAAATTGGAATTAGGATAATTTAATTATGAATTAAACAATATTAAACAAGTTTTAGATGAATTTAAAACAAGTTTGAATTTAATTTGAATTTTTATTTGTTCACACATAAATTAAAATTCACATTCGAAAAGTTTATGCTTTGATGGTTTGGAAACATATTTTGCATGTTCAAAAATAATTTTATTTGAGCAAGTTATGATTTTATCAAATTTAAATGAATTAAACAAGGATTAAAGTATTTAAGCAATTTTAATTATTCAAATCATGAAACAAAATTTATATTTGAATTGGTGGTTCAAAATGGTATGGAAAACATATTTTATTTGCATGATTTGGATTAATAATGAATTAGTTATGGATTTTAGCAAATTGCAATTGAATTATTTGAATTCAAATTTGAATTGCATTTTGAAAATTCAAAACAGAAAACAAATGCTATAATTAGGTAGATAACTAAATTTGGTGCAGTGTACATATTTTATTTTTATTATTTGGGTTTGTGAAATAAAAGTTATGTGACTTTTGAGTTTAGGGGTTAATCTGAAATAAAAAACTGGACTTAAATTAAAGAAAAGGGCCGAAAAAAACTAGGTGCACCGCGCAGTGGCCAACCCCCAGGCACTGACAGTGGGGCCAGCGCCACTGTGGCGCTTAGGTGGATGGCTAGGAGGTGATGTGGCCTCCAGGGTGAATGACGTGCGGGCCCCGCGGGGTTGCGCGCAAGGGAAAAAGGGGAGCGAAAATTCGCCTCCCACGGGACTCGAACCCGCGAGGCAACGCTTGCGCGCACGGGGGCCTAGCCACTTGGGCTGTGTTCCGATTGGTGTTAGGTACAGAGCAGGTTTGAATATGATGTTTAGTTACTGCGCTAAATCTGAATTTAACTGAACTTGCTGTTGTGCAGGTACAACAACCAGATGCGAGCGGACAGGGGGCGGCCGGCGATCGCGGCTCGCGGTGGCCAGCCCCCGCCGTGGATGCTCGCCCGCGGTTGGCGTGTGCGGATGGGGCGGATGCGGGCGGCCGGTGCTGCCGTGCGCTCGTGGGAGAGCAGAGAGGAGGAGGCGATGGCGGGAGGTGGCGACTCACCTTGCAGTCGAACAGAGGAGCGGGGCGGCGAGAAATCGGATGGCGGCGGCGCTCCGGTGATCGTCGGCGGGTACAGAGGAGATGGCGAGGACGAGGGAGCCGGGACGGTTCCGTTCCCGGCCCAAACTCGGCCGGGCGGGCACCGTGGCGCCGGCGACTCGCCGGAGAGAGAGGCGGCGGTGGTGCTCTCGGTACAGAGAGGAGAAGCAGCGAGAGAGAGCAGCGTGCAGAGGGAGGAAGGAGATGGAGGCGCTCGAGGGAGAGAGGGGTGGAGGAATTAGGGCAGGAGGGGGGAGAGCTCGAGGTCTTAAGGGGGGATGGAAGCATCGGCTCACCGTTCCCTCCTCTGTATCCCCACGTGGCCACCATGGATGAGCTCCGTACCGTACGGAGGTTAGGGAAAGGGTGGGGGGTATGGGCCAGGGGGCAGTTGGGCTAGCCCAATTGGGCTGAAAGCCTCTATTCCCCCTCTCCCTCTCCTTTTAACCTTTTCTGCTTAGTATTTTTTTTCAGATTTGGGAAAAGAGAGAAAACAAATGGTTCTAGGGTTAGCAAAATTTTGGAATAAATTTTTAATGATTCATTTTTGTAACCACACATTAAAATAAACTTTTGTTTTCCAATTATTTAATTGAGTTGATGTTTGGAAATTAAATGATTTGAGCCATTTGGTATCAACAGAAATAAATGAAAGTTAAACCAAATAACTAAGTTTTTGATTCCAATTTTAGTGGAACAATTATTTGTTTGTTTTATAGTTTTTATTTGACACATTGTAACACAACAAGTATGACAATAAATTAATTTTTGTTTGGAATTCAAATAGAAAACAGATGGAAACAATGAGATCAAATGCAACACAATGCAAACAAAAATCAAATGGATATGATGACATGATGCCAAACAAAAATAAAACAAGAAACAAACATCTAGGGGGATATTTTCATACTTGGGATGTTACACGAGGCAGACATCCTGGGAGCTGCCCTGGGTGCAGATGAGCGGCGCCGCTGCTGGTGAGGGGCGGTGATGGTGCAGATCTTGCACTCGTTGGGAGACCCTAAGAGGAAGGTATAAAGAGCACACCAGCAAGTTTTCCCTCAGAAGGAAACCAAGGTTGAATCGATTAGTGGGAGAAAGAAATCACTTCCGAAGGTTGATGCAGCTGATGTGGCAGGGCACACTACCGGTTCAGAAGCAACGTGAAACCTACACAATACAATCAAATCATTTTGCCCCAACGAAGCAGTGAGGTTGTCAATCTCACTGGTTTTGCTGAAAACAAAGAGGTTAAACGTATGGTGTGGAAAACAGTAGGAGAACAATAGTAACAGTATAAAAACAATGGTGGCAGTGGTTGTATTATCAGTATGAGGAAAATGGACCGGGGTCCACAGTTCACTAGAGGTGTCTCTTCAAAAAAGATAGATAGCATGTGTGGTAAACAAATTACAGCTAGGCAATTGAGAAATATAAAGGCTGCACCGTAGTGCATATGCATGACATGATGATTATTATGTGATTCATGCGGGTATTACAACAATATACATAGACCGTTATCCAACTGCATCTATGACTAATAATCCACCCTCAGAATGTCATCCGAGCAAACCTTGGGTATTAAGTTACAAGCAACAGATAATCGCAGTAAGCAAAGTGTGTAATGTAAACAATAACGTCATCCTAAGACAAAGCATTGTTGTTTTCTCCCTAGTGGCAACAACACACCCCCCACACGTTTACGTTTCTGTCACTCGAGCGTGAGTGAAAGTGAGGCATGAACCCACTATCGAGCATAAATACTCCCTCTTGGAGTTGCTAGCATCTACTTGGCCAGAGCATCTACTAACAACGGAGAGCATGCAAGATCATAAATAACATACACATGAAAAGAACATGATAGATTGATAATCATTGAACATCATTCAATATTCATCGGATCCCAGCAAACACAACATGTAGCATTACAATAAGATAATCTTGATCATGTAGGGCAGCTCACAAGATCTAAACATGAGGCATAAAGAGGAGAGAACAACTATCTAGCTACTGCTATGGACCCGTAGTCCAAGGATGAACTACTCACGCATCATTCCGGAGGCGGGCATGGTGGTGTAGAGCCCTCCGGTGATGATTCCCCTTCCCGGCAGGGTGCCGGGGAGAGCTCCAGAACCCTCCCGAAATAGGATTGACGATGACGGCGGCTACGGATGTTTTTGGTGAAAAAGGCTCGGGTGTTTAGGGTTAACCCTTCGAGGAGACTATATAGGCGTGAGGGTAACATCGGTGGGCAGCCTGGGGGGCACACCACCCCTGGGCGCGGCCAGGGGCGCGCCCACCCATGGTGTGGGGCCCTACGGCTCCCCTCCGAGTCCCCTCCGGACTACATGTGCGCGACGACTTTCTAAGACTTCCGGACTTCGAATCGTCCAATTCGGAGAATATTTCCAGAACAACTTTTCTGAAATTAAAAACAGCAAAAAACAGGTGCAAGAGCATTTCCCCACATTTTTTTTGATGTTTGTTGACAATACAATTAGAGCACTAATATTTGCTAAGTGTTTACAGGTTATTGCGCTCATATTACATATCATGGTATTTTTGATAAGTGTGTCAAACACCTTGTGCTCATTGAAGAAATCTGTCTTCATAGTGATTTTTCTATCTGGGCCGGTACTACTGGAAGGCTTCCGGTACTACCGAGTTTTCCAGGATGCGTACTAGACTCTTCGCACGAGCTTCAGTCTAATTCGGCACTACCGGGCTCGTTCGGTAGTTCAACTCGGTACTACCGGATCCGTCTGGTACTACTGACCATGATTTGCTTGTGTGCGCTGGTGGAGCTGATTGTTTGTTGTGGGGCGGCACTACCGGATCAGCATGGTACTACCGGGGCCGCGGTACTACCGAACCTGCTCGGTAGTACTGGTTTTTCTCTGATGAAGCTAGCATGCGTACTGGACTCGAACCACCATCTTCTGATAATTTCGGAACTACCGGGGGCGTCCAGTTGTTTAGGGCGGTACTACCGGATCGGCCCGGTAGTGCCGACTGTGGTTTCTGTCTGCTATGATGCGTTGAACAAGGTGAAGAAATGCAAGGGCGGTACTACCGGACGGCGTCCGGTAGTACCGGGTGTAGCAATAAATGCTCCAAACGTTCAGATTCGTGGGATGGGTATAAATAGCCCATCCCCTTCTTCCTCAAGATCTAGTTCGTCCAAGCATTGAAGTGCATTTATTAGAGCTCACCAAATCTTTGATTCCTCTCAATCCCTCCACCCAAACTCGTTGATTCTTGGAGGATTGAAGGAGAAGGCCCCGATCTATATCTCCACCAAGTCGTTCTTCATTTTCCTCTCATTCACTTGAGGGGTCTAGTCTAGGGTTTCCTTGTGGAGAACCTAGAAACCATTGCTACTCTTGGATTCGTGGTGATTGTTGGGAGCCCCCAATTTGGTTGTGGGTGTGTGCCCCCAAGCTAGTTTGTAAAGGACTCGATTCCCGCCTCAAAGGGGATCAACAGTGGAAGGTGGACTAGGCCTTTGTGGCGGGGTTCATCGAAAAATAGGGTGAGGCCTTTGTGGCGTTGAGTAGGCCTTCGTGGCGAAACTCACACCCCTCCAACGAGACGTACTCCCTTAACAAGGAGGAACTCAGGAATACATCATGTCTCTGCGTGCTTCCTATCGGTTATCTCGTTCCCTTATCCTTTACTTGTGTTTGTATTGCATTTATTTCTATACTTGTCATATAGGTACGTAAATTCACCTTAGTTGCACTATCTAGAGAATTTACCTTTGTGTCAAGCCTAATCTTTAAGAAAAGTTAAAATTGGTCGTAGCACCTATTCACCCCCCCTCTAGGTGCCCTTACTATCCGTTAAATTGGTATCAAAGCCTCGGCTCTTTTATCGGGCTTAACCGCCTAAGAGTTTAGTATGGACGATGATCTGGGTGTCACCGGTTCCGTGGTGCAAGTCACTATGGATGATCTCAAGGAGTTGAAAAATTACTTGACCTCGTCAATGGACGGCAAAATTGACGATTTGCAAACACTCTTGTTGCAACTCATGAAACCCAAGGTGAAGGGAATATGCCCGAGAGGTAATAATAAAATGGTTATTATCGTATTCCTTGTTTATGATGAATATTTATTTCTCATGCTATAATTATATTAACCAGAAACGTTGATACATGTGTGTTTACTAAACAAACAATGCTTCCTAGTAAAGCCTCTCTTTTAACTAGCTCGTTGATTAATAGATGATCAAGGTTTCCTGATCATGAACATTGGAAGTTGTTAATAACGGGGTCATGTCATTAGAAGAATGATGTGATGAACATATATCCAAAGTGAATATAGCAATGCGATCAAGCCATTAAGTTTACATTGTTATATCAAACATACGAAGTAACTTATTCCTTAGACCATGAGATCATGTCAATCACTGATACATGAAGGGTGCTTTGATGTCATCAAACGTCACACCGTAACAGGGTGACTATAAAGGTGCCGTTAGGTATTCGGAAATTATTAATTGAGGATCATGGATCAAGAGTGGGATTTGTCCATCCAAAATGACGGAGAGATATACTCTGGGACCTCTCGGTGAAATCACATCGACACTGCTTGCAAGCACGTGATATGATCACAAGGATGTTATATCATGGGAACGAGAAAAGAGTACTTGTCGGTAACGATATTGAACAAGGTATGGTTGATACCAATGATCGAATCTCGGACAAGTAAAATATCACGAGACAAAGGGAATTAGTCACGACGTTGATGGTTCACACGATCACGAGAGTCATCGTTGAATAATCTAGGAGTCATCACGGATCTCTAGATCCCGCTGTTGATTATTGATCGGAGAGGAGTCTCGATCATGTCTATCTTATTCGCGAACCATAGGGTGACACACTTAAGGTTCGATGACGCATTTGAGAGGATACGGAATATCGAAGAATATTTTGGGCAGCACCGAAATTGTTTCAGGGAAAATTGAAATAGTTCAAGGGTTTTTCGTCGAATGGTTGTTAATAGAATTAACAAATGATTCGAGGTGCTATAGCAAATGTTTGTTAATGGAATTAACAAATATAAATAAAGAAATAAAAATGTTTTATTTATTTATTAAAGGAAAACCTTTGGATTTTCCAAGTTGGAAATAATGAGAGCATGAGTGGGTGTGAGTGGAGCTTCCACTCACATGAAGAGGGAAGAGGTGGGGGCACCACCATGGCTGGCCGCACCCCCTTTTGGGCTGCCTCCCCTTACCCTATAAAAGGAGGGTGAGAGCTCCTCTTCTCCACACACTTGTCCCACCTCCCTTCCACTTCACCCGCTGCTCAATTCCATGGTATCCGTCTTGGCGAAGCCCTGACCGTGGGATTCTTCACCACCAACACGTCGTCGTGCTGCTGGAGTTCCGAGGGATCCTCTACTTCCGCCTCCCCGCTGGATCGAGGGAACGGAGTTCGTCATCAACCGTACGTGTGACCGATCACGGAGGCACCGCCGGATTGCGGTGCACATCTTCTCGCTCTCGGGATCGGTGTGAGTACGACTACGCCAACAACGAGATTTGATTTCGTAACGCTTTGTGTCTTAGAGGGTATGTGTTCTCCTTAACCCTCTCTTTGCCCGTTGCACTTCGTCTCCTAGATTAGATCTTGGCCTTTCGGGTGTCTCTCGCGTAGGATTTTTTGTTTTCTATGCAACGACCCCTTCAGTTCTATCAGATACGGATCTATGCGTAGATGTTTTCTACGGGTAGAACACATAGGTGTATGTGGGTGTTGATGATCATGTTATTGCCTCCTTGAGTATTTTATGATCTTAGTGGCATAGTTGGATGAAGCTGCCCTAGACTAAGTTTACGTGTACTATGTACGCGAGAATTGTCTCACTTGTGACTGAAGGGGTGTCCGTTTCTCCAACTATAGTTAAGATCTAATCTACAAAGGGTTGTTAAAAATGTGTTTATCAACGTTGTGGTTTATGTTCGTAGGTATGAACGGTTCTATCCTCGAAAGCCCGAAGCCACGTAAAATATGCAAAAATAAATTAGAAGCGTATAACTAGTTTTTGCTGGGCATGTGACGTGATATGGTCAATGTTACAAATTTGATTATGAGATGTTCTCTTTTGTAAATTATTGATATACTGGAAGGTATCCATATGGTTGTCTTATTATTGATGGACAGTCAATATTGGGGTACAATAGAACTTGGTACCACGCCGGTGGAATGATGGAGATCATACCATGATGCACATGATGGAGATCAAGTGCAAGAATGACTATATCATATCACGTTATCCTTACATGTGATGTTAATACTTTTATGCATCTTGTTTTGCTTAGATAGCAACGGTAGCATTATAAGATGATCCCTCTCACTTAATATCAAGATAATAATGTGTTCTTCCTTAAGTATGCACCGTTAAGAAAGTTCGTCGTTTTGAGACACCACGTGATGATCGGGTGTGACAGACTCAACGTTCGCATACAACGGGTGTTTTCAAGCCTAGCATGTACAGACATGGCCTTGAAACACACGCAATACTACGGTTCTACCTGGCGAGCCTAGCATGTACAGACATGGTCTCGGAACACGTAACCGAAAGGTAAAGCATGAGTCATATGAATGATATGATGAACATGTCGATGTTCGCCTTTGAAGCTACATCATCTCACGTGATATCGGTTTTGGTGTAGTGAATTTGCTTCGTGTAATCACTAAAGACGACTAAGAGGGATGTCGTTTTTGAGTGGGAGTTCATGGCATAATTTTGAATTAACTTGAACTTATTTATCATGAACAACCAATCAAAGAGAATTTGCACATATTGTAGTATTCATTGGCATCCACAAAACTATCTTACACTTAGATTATTAATTGAGATATAACTGTTATGATCTGGTAAATATCATTTAAGATTGGTACCGTATTAGTAAAATTTAAAATTGAGTTATGTTGTAGATTTTTTGGTATTTCCTACCTCGCTCTATATGGTTAATGATTGATTGATCTAGAGATCAAACCAATTCCTACTTAGAATCCGGAGTCATGGTTGCTTCCATATTACTTTATCTTCAAAAGAATGTTTTGTTGATCAAGGTGATTTAGAAACTAAAAAGAGTTGTTTTCAGAAATAATCAAGTGAAAGATATATTGATATCTAGAAACTTATTTGTGGCAACATGACTGAGTATAATTTAGCGTGACAATGTTTTCTTATATTATCTGAATATATGCAATTATTGAAGACGCTAGGCGTTTGAATATTCCAAGAAGTTGGGCGCTAAAAATTATCCTCTAAATTCCTTCCTTCGAGCTATAGTAGCTTAATCATAAAATTGTTATGATGGGATAGATTAAAAGTATAGGTAAAGTCGTTTACCTTACTTGGAGATAGCTAAGAGTGGAATCTAGAAGAATACTATTAATATGGTGATATTAGTAGAACAATCAAACTCAAAGAATGACTCAATGGGTGATAGTATATGACTAACACGCCAAAGAAAATGAGCTAGTATGACTAGCATTGTTTGATGTTGAATGATTCTTCTATAAAGGAAAGGGAATATTGAAAATAGAATTACAAAAAGATATATGGCATAAAAAGAAGATAACTGGAAAAGTCCAGCTCAGGAGTATATGCTTGATATACAAGTTATAGATGTATTACTAGTTAACAAAGTATTTTTGGGTATTTGCTACCACATTGGTTGGTATGAGTTGTCATACAAAGCAACGCAATGTAAGAAATACAAGGGCCTAAAAGGAACTAGTAATAGATGTGGAATCGACTATGACAAGAACAAGAATAAAGTGTTATTGTGTTCATTGTCGTATGGAACCAAACATTCAAGATTTATTTAAGAACTTAATAAGCTGTTATTTTGTTCTGGTCTTTTGTGAGAACAAATGATATTGTTCAAACTATAACCATGTTCCATAATTGATGGATATGTTAATATAAATCATGTTGGTAAAGTAAACATCTATAAAACTAAATGCTAAACGTTGCAAGACGTAAAAGAGTTTCACTTAAATTGTGACATCACCATTTTAGTTCATATCGGAAAGGAAAACATGAAGGAACTCCATATTGATGGACTTCCG
Source organism: Alopecurus myosuroides (assembly GCA_028641055.1). NCBI lineage: Eukaryota > Viridiplantae > Streptophyta > Magnoliopsida > Poales > Poaceae > Alopecurus > Alopecurus myosuroides. The sequence goes on from CM054063.1 coordinate 148,088,975, forward strand.
GAGTCATTTTTTTTGAATAAATTGACGCTTGTAAGACCTCTTACAAAAGATGACTAGAATTCTGTTCATAGGCCAAACTAGAATGGACGACTAATTTAATGGAGATTATACATATTGATGTATATAGTCCATTATGTGTAGTCATGTATGGTGGATTAATTTTTCCTTCATAAAATTATGTCGATGATTTGAGTAGATAAGTGAGTATATCTATTTAAAGAGAACGGAGTTTGAAATTTTGAATTGATTCAAATGGTTGTTAATATGAAGTAAATGTCATTGTAACAAGATAATCAAGTATTTATGATTGGATCATAAAGAATAAAGTTTGAGTTACAAGTTTAGCAAAACATCTGAGAAGTTGCAGAATTGTTCTACAACTTATAATTCTCAAATACCCCACATTAGTTTGGAGTATTCAAGAAACAAAATCAAACATTGTTGGACATGGTAAGATTAATAAAATTGCCGTTATAATTTTGTAGTTTATACATTAAGGACAACCGCTGTTACACTGAAAAGAGCACCAGCATGATCCGTTGAAATTGAAAACATATAAGATATGGTTTGGGCAGTGACCCGAATTGTCATTTTCTTAAGTTTTGGTATGCATAGAATGTGTAAAATGTTTACAACCAAAATAGGATAAATATATGTTTATAAGTTTATCCCAAATAAAACATTGGGTATTTCTCCTATCACCGAACCAAAAGACAAATGGTGTTTGTCAGAAAGGGTTGATTTCTCGAGAAAGTAGTTCTTGCGAAACAAGTGAGTGAGAGCACAATACAAACTGAACGAGATTAGAGAATCTTCGTTATCATGTCAAGAGTAGCGCACCACTGGAAGTTGTTCTAGGGTTTGCTATTTTGACAAAGTAGAAGACACTACATGTGTTGTAGATACTTCGGATGAGTTTGCCTACTGAACCACAAAAGTCCTAAAACTTTGTACTTAGACCAACTTGTGGTTTAAGAGTAAAGTGTTGTTTTGACAACAAAAGGACCTGGACCTTATAAAGGAAGCAAATGATGGGCCCTGACTTCGTAAAATTGACTATGAGTCATCATATCCTCCATAGTATCCTTGTATGTATATCAAGTATGTGACTTGGTAGTATTTTCAATAGGCATGATGCCTAACGATAGCAAAAGGGTCTATATAGCGACAAAGACATGGATTTTTTACATCCTTTGTAAGTTGTACTTATCGAAAAGTTGTTTTCGACGAAGTTCAAAGAGTTGACTACTACAAGATTTTGATCTTCCGTAGTGATGTTTTAGTCTTTGCGGATAGTTCTAGCAAAAGTTACATATTGTGATATGGCAGTTGAATAACAAAACCAACTCTCGTCTCGAGGAAGTTTGATAGAGGATGTGTACTTGACACAGTCAAAGAGTATTGTAAAATTCAAAAGGTTGCTAGAAAGGTATGCACACTTCAATGGTTGAAGTGAGCATAACAAAGTTGAAATCTTTACCTTAATGAAGTTATCAAAAGAGTTTGATTCCATCATGAACGATAAAGATGCTTGTAAAGTTACAAGAAATTAAGTGGGAGCGCTATGACATATTTCCAATACTTTATGTAGATGACATATGGTTGATTGGAAAATATGTATTTTAAATTAACACGGTTAACATTTTCATATTGATAAAAGGCTTAGAAGATATTGGGCATCGATATCTATAAAAGATGGATTGAAGCGCCTGATATGATTGAAGCCAAATTACATAGATGAAATATTGAAGTAAAGTCAATATCGAAATGACAAGAAGGAGTTCTTTTCATATGGAAAACAATTGAGTAATATTCAAGTGTTTAGACACATGATGAGCATAATGAAATTGAGATTTCTAAGTCACATGTTCTATGCTATGTACACAACCAGATCAGTATTGTGCTATAAAAGGTTATATCAGGACAATTCATATGATGATTAGACAATAGTGGGAGAGGTCCTTATGCCATTTTAGAAATGCTAAGGATGTGTTTTCCTATGTAGTAATGACAAAATATTAGTTGTAATATGTTACACTAATAGTCTTGTCATATATTCAAATAATTTTATCTCAATTAAAATATGTGATGAAGGGTAGCACAATAGGCTGGAAGAAAGTTCCATGCTGGATTTGAAAGAGTTTCAAAATTGAAATATTGTAACAGATACCAACAAATTCTAAAGTATATCGTTGTGTTGACAACTGATAATAAGCGTATTTTGTGTCAAGGAGTTCTTTATTGAACTTGGTGAATTTCCAAGAATGCTGACACTATGAAGCTACATTTTCACAATGTTAGTAACATTGGTTTAAGCTGAGGAATGAAGGTCTCACCGGAACTTGGTGAATTTCCAAGAAAGCTAACACTATGAAGCTACATTTTCACAATGTTAGTGACATTGGTTTAAGCTGAGGAATTAAGGTTTCACCGATTGACCAATTATATACAAAGCCATCTCATTAGAGAATGAGTGATGTGTGTAGACACAAAGAACATGCAAATACAATAGGACCTGAACAGTTCAGATCTTTTTGATGATGTTTACCACACACGAAGCATGGTAATAACACTAGAACACCATATGTGTTAAGTGCATATAGAATAGATTATTGACTCTAGTGCAAGTGGGAGACTGAAGGGAATATGCCCGAGAGGCAATAATAAAATGGTTATTATCTTATTCCTTGTTTGTGATGAATGTTTATTTCTCATGCTAGAATTGTATTAACCAGGAACGTTGATACATGTGTGTTTAATAAACAAACAATGGTTCCTAGTAAAGCCTCTCTTTTAACTAGCTCGTTGATTAATAGATGATCAAGGTTTCCTGATCATGAACATTGGATGTTGTTAAAACAGGGTCATGTCATTAGAAGAATGATGTGATGAACATATACCCAAAGTGAATATAGCAATGCATTCAAGCCATTAAGTTTACATTGTTATATCAAACATACGAAGTAACTTATTCCTTAGACCATGAGATCATGTCAATCACTGATACATGAAGGGTGCTTTGATGTCATCAAACGTCACACCGTAACAGGGTGACTATAAAGGTGCTGTTAGGTATTCGAAAAGTATTAGTTGAGGATCATGGGTCAAGAGTGGGATTTTTCCATCCAAAATGACGGAGAGATATACTCTGGGCCCTCTCGGTGATATCACATCGACACCGCTTGCAAGCACGTGATATGATCACAAGGATGTTATATCATGGGTACGAGAAAAGAGTACTTGTCAGTAACAAGATTGAACAAGGTATGGTTGATACCAATGATCAAATCTCGGACAAGTAAAATATCACGAGACAAAGGGAATTAGTCACGACGTTGATGGTTCACACGATCACGAGAGTCATCGTTGAATAATATAGGAGTCATCACGGATCTCCAGATCCCGCTGTTGATTATTGATCGGAGAGGAGTCTCGATCATGTCTATCTTATTCGCGAACCGTAGGGTGACACACTTAAGATTCGATGACACGTTTGAGAGGATACGGAATATCGAAGAATATTTTGGGTAGCACCGAAATTGTTTCGGGGAAAATTGAAATAGTTTAAGGGGTTTTTCATCGAATGGTTGTTAATAGAATTAACAAATGATTCGAGGTGCTATATGCAAATTTTTGTTAATGGAATTAACAAATATAAATAAAGAAATAATTTTATTTACTTATTTATTAAAGGAAAACCTTTGGATTTTCCAAGTGGGAAATAATGGGAGCATGAGTGGGTGTGAGTGGAGCTTCCACTCACATGAATAGGGAAGAGGTGGGGGGCACCACCATGGCTGGCCGCACCCCCTTTTGGGCTGCCTCCCCCTCTCCTATAAAAGGAGGGTGAGAGCTCCTCTTCTCCACACACTTGTCCAACCTCCCTTCCACTTCACCCGCTGCTCAATTCCATGGTCTCCGGCTTGGCGAAGCCCTGACCGTGGGATTCTTCACCACCACCACGCCGTCATGCTGCTGGAGTTCTGAGGGATCCTCTACTTCCGCCTCCCCGCTGGATCGAGGGAACGGAGGTCGTCATCAACCGTACGTGTGACCGATCACGGAGGCACCGCCGGATTGCGGTGCACATCTTCTTGCTCTCGGGATCGGTGTGAGTACAACTATGCCAACAACGAGATTTGATCTCGTAACGCTTTGTGTCTTCGAGGGTATGTGTTCTCCTTAACCCTATCTTTGCCCGTTGCACTTCATCTCCTAGATTAGATCTTGGCCTTTCGGGTGTCTCTCACGTAGGAATTTTTTTGTTTTCTATGCAACGACCCCTTCACAAGGAACCGGAGACCTCCACTTCATCTCCTTCGGTTGAAGTTCCAGAGGGTGCCAAGAATGGGGAAATGGTGAACCACTTAAAGATGCTTCCGCTAAGAACTCCACCGATAAGGGTACGGAAGGAAAAGGAGAATTCTACGCCGTCGAAGGACACTATTCTCCCGATCCTCCCGTCCCACATCCTCATATAATTCCTAGAGGAGAACCTCCTAAAATTGATGCACATTCTTTTGGTGAGTGGCAATATTACATGGAAAATCACTTGAACTCTTCTTGCATTGAACTTTGGAGGGTCACTTGAGATGGATACAAGCCACCTGACCCCAAGAACTTGACAAGAAGAGAAGCCGTAGATTGTCAACTCAACTACACCGCCTTGTCCATCATTCAACAAGCAGTGGGTCCTAACCACATGCCTCATCTTCAAAAATATTCCACCGCCAAGGAAACATGGTACGCTCTTGTCCTCATGTTTGTGGGCAATGAGAGTATGCAAAGGAATATGTATGATGCCTTGAGCAATGAGGCTGAAGGACTCTATATGCATAATGGTGAGAACCATGAAGACATGTACCGAAGGCTCAAGACTCTTGCTGTAACACCTGGGGTGTTACCTGTTTGTTTTCTTTTTGTTTGCATCATCTGCATCCCATAATCATTGCATCATGTTTTTTTTTCCAAACCACTCAAAAGTCCAAAACAATTTCAATTGTTCAAAACCCTAATGGCTACTTCCAAGCATTCAAATCAAATCAATCTTATTTATCATATTTCAATATGGGTTTGAAAATTAAAATTTGACAAACAAACTAATTTCCATAATGTTTGTATCATTGCTTGTTGCTTATTAAATAAAATTTGCTTATTTCCAAAACTCCCCAAATCAAACCTTATTTGAAATTCCAACTAACCCTTTAAATTCAAACTAATAAGTCCAATTTTGAAATCATTAACTACCCTTTGCTTTGATTATTGTTTTGCAACTTAATAAAATTAATTGTCAAAATACAAACCTCAAACCCTATTTGGAAATTTTCAACTAAACAACTTTAATCCAATTAAAGTTTCCACCTTGTGAAAATAATGCCAACCCTGCTTTCATTTCCTGTTTTGGAAAAAAATAATAAAAATATTCAATGAAATAAACCACCCCAAAAACCCCCCCCAAACTCTATGGGAAAAATTCACTTAATAACTTAAATTCCAATTAAGCTTTCAACCTTGTGAAATAGTGTTAATATTTGCCTTAAATTTCTGTTTTGAAACTTAATAAAAATGGCTTAAAGGAAAACCCCAAAATCCTATCCTTTCTCTCTCTTTGATCTTTTGCAAAAAAAAAAATGGAAAAGGAAGAATAATAATAAAAATAGCCAAAGGAGAGGGCAGCCCACCCCTTTTTCTCTTTCTTTCCCAGCCCACCAAGCCCAAGCGAATCACCCCCAACCTCCGTACGGTCCTCCCCCCATCCCTGTCGTTTTCCTCTGTAGAAAAAGCAGAAGCAGCAACATCACCAACTCCCCCATGTGCGCTGCTTCCCTCCCCTATATCTCTCCCTCAAGCCCCTCCAAACCCTAACCAATCTCTCTCCCTCCCTTCTCCATCGCCGCCGCCACCCTCCTCTCTGCCTCCTATGACTTGTTCTTATCCGACCACCATGAAACCTTGGACGGAGATGGGAGCTCGAGGATCCGGTGCGGTAGTCGTCGAGAAGGACCACCGCCGATCGGAATGGAACCGCACCACCATCCTCCATCATCGGCAACCAGGAGCAGAACCCGGAAGGCACCAGGGGAACGGCTCCATCCTTGTCAAGCTCGCCGTCCTCGAGCGAACCAAACTGCAGAGAAGACCCGCTCCTCCTTCCCCGATGCTCATCGAGGTGAGGCCCCACCTCTCGCCTTAGGGCTCCTCCTCCCTCCTCTCCTCTAGGGCCGCACACACCAGCTCCCCCCCACGGCTCCCCCCTCTCCGGAGATCGCCCTGCCTTCATGGCCATGTCTCTGTTCGAGGTACAGCACCTCACGATCTGTAATTTTCAGAAATCCCGCGCACCAACTGCTTAAGCCCCCACCGCACCTTTCTGTTACAAGCAAGCCTCATCCACCCCACTGGTAACAGCACAGAGCGCACCAGCCTCAGGTCGCGGGATCAAGTCCCCGCAACCCCTTTTCTGCTCCTTATTTTCTCTAGTTGTTCAGTAGCCAGTTCCTGAACCTTAACCTCCCTCCGTTTCCCTTACTGTCAACACAGCTGCAGCAGCGCAGTTGGTTGGTTCCCTTGTGCAGCCACAGGAGGTGGGGGGATCGAATCCCACCCCCTGCAGAATTAAAACCCCTTTTCATTTTTGCATGCCTTGGTACTGGAACTTCCATCAAATCACACCTAGGCCCCTGGCACTTATATCTAGCCCCTGCAAATATTTTTTCCAAGTCCCTGGTTCAATAAAAAAATGGCAGATTTGCACCCAATCTTCTAAAATGCATAAAAAATTCATCCCAACTCCAAATCCAACATTTTTGATATGTTTTCAATACCAAATTAAATGTTCTATCCAAATATAAAATTTGTTTACTGTTTTGAATATTTTAAATTGGTGCAAAATTTGAAAACTTGTCAAATTCACTTAAACTTGCAAAATTCATAACTTGCTCATAAAAATTCCAAATTTCACGAACCAAATATGTTTTCCAATCAATTTTTCATGTACTTTCCAAATATAAATTTTGTTTGCTGTTTTGAATAATTTAAATTGCTGAAAACAACTGTTTCTTGTTTATTGCATTTTAAATTGCCAAATCAATAACTTGCTCATTTTAAATCCAATTTCAACAACTGAAATATGTTTTCCATGCAAAATTAAACCCTCTTTCAAAATATAAACTTTGTTTTCTGTTTTGAACAATTAAACTTGATGAAAACAACAAATGCTTGTGTGACACCTTTAAGAAACCACAATTTCTTAACTTAATAAATGAATTTCTAAAATTGACAAACCTTATTTCTATTTGGTTCTATTGTTGTTATTTTTCTGTTTTCCTCATCCATGCATCATGCTAATCCACCTTCATCTGTTGATTAGTTGGAAAAACAAATAATCTAACCAAAATTCATGGGCTGTTCATATGCAACTCAAATTTGCCTATGGGTTCATTTAAATCTGTTTATCTTGTCAACTAGTTTATTTCTATGCATCTTTAAAATTGTCATGCATCCATATCTTGATCATGCTGGATCTTTTGCCGTAGTAGTAATTGTTGCATCCCGTTGTTTGTTCGAGGTTCGTTGCTTCTTCGCGGATAGGACGTTGAGATGATGTGAGCAACGACAAGTTCTGCTACCTTGCGGGATCTCAGGCAAGTATACTCACTTGCTGCCAAATGGCTGCCTTTCATCACTTGTTACCGATTCTTTCCGTTGTTCTTTTCTGCTAGCCTTAGTAGTAGTTGTTTCTGTTACGAACCTATCACATGAATCCTTTAACCCTGATATTGCCTCACCTCCACACCTATAACCATTGCTTGTGCCCGTGTCTTACTAGCATGCTTAGGTTGCTTTGCTCGAGTCTGTTACCCGTTACTTTCTGTTATTACTTCATTATGTTCTGGGGGCTCGATGTTAATCAATCAACCTGTTATTAATAATATGCTGATAAGGCACCGGCAGGAGGCCCTAAGTGGTTTTGAGGCCTGCTAGTGTCGACCCTAATAGGAAAAAGGGTCTTGTCTACTGATCCATGATGAGCGTGCTCACCGCATCCGGGTTGTAGTATGGGACCCCCCTCGACTTAGATCTGATCTGCAGCTTGTCCGAAGAGCCACACTTAGTTCGGGTGTTCCATTTGCTCCTTGCATAATGGGTGGATCCCCCATGGTTACTTATGATGATGATGCATATAGGGCGAGGCCTGTAGTGCCGGGGTGTTGTGTCCTGCGGGAGTTTTGCACACCTGCGCTGAGTATTCGGCTGCGTGGCTGGGACCTTATAGCTCCGTGGCTCCTAGGATGGGTTGTAGAGATGGTTTGGGTCGTGTCAAGCCAACCTGAGTTTTAGTTGGTGGCTTGAGTGTGTACGGGTACTGGAGCACACCCTGCAGGGATAAATCTTCTCGAGAAGCCGTGTTGTCCGCGGTTATGTGACGACTTGGTGAAAGTACTGGCTAACAAGTACCCAGACAACTTACACCTAATGATAATAACTTGACTAGTAATAGTCTTATTGACACAACAACCTGATCCATTAATCATTAATCCAACTGTGTGAGTTATCCTCGGATTGCTTCTTTGGATAAGGGGCGAGATCCAGGATGGGTTGTTTGGAGTTACTTTCAGTTGGTTACAACACTCGATCTTATCTCCTTTCTGTTAGTCGGAAGTGATAGAATCTCTGTAGTTGGTTAGTGCAGCCTACTTTCGCTTATTTGCAATAATCCCTTCCTTTCCGTTGATCCCAAAGTATTTGTATCTTGTGATGACTGGCTATGCCGGTATCTTGTGAGTATGGGTTTTTATTCCACTTGCCAGTACTTAACCGTACTGACCCACGAATCTCTTTCGTGGCTGCAAATTCCAAATTGCAGTCAACAGGTATGAAGTCTGACGATGTTAGCTTGGGAATCCCTCCGGCTTGGCCTGGGCAGGGATTGGACGCTCTCGGTTATCTTCAGGACTCTTAGTCCAATTTGTATCTTGTCCGTAGCCGGACGATATGTTGTCTCTTCCGCTGTTATTTGGATCTTTGTGTTGTATCAGTTGTATCCCTGGCTCGTTTGAGTCATCTTGTATCTATCTGTTTCTGTTGTAATTGTGGAATATTCGTGAACTATTGTGATGTTATCATAAATGGCAACCTGGAATCGGTTATTATGCGGATTTGGCGGAAATGCTGAAATCTGCATAGTGCCCGATCCCGGGGCGTCACAAAATGGTATCAGAGCCTTGGTTCCGATTCCCGAGATTGTTTCGATACGAATGGTTATCGAAGCAACGGGTCCGCAAAGCCTGTAGGATAACCTCGCTAACGGTCGTTGTTTATAGAATGTCAAAAACTATTTCTGCTAAACTATTTTGGAAAAAAAAAATCTCGATAGGATCCTTGTTTTCTCCTTACCCCTATTCTATTTCCCCTCCCATCTTATTTGTTTTGGCGTCTTCCCCCCTTGTCTATCTTTCAAAGTGTTAGGATCCTACGTGGGTGGACGTTTTCTGAGCCTTTAACCTAATAGGTTCGATCATCGGAAGATTCCTGGTGGAAGGACATCGTCATCAACCCGAGCCAGAATCTCTTGTTAGTGGTGTCGAGGAGATCAGCTGGAAGCATGAAGAATCGATAGTCGAACTTCTTTCCCCTCCCGGGTTAGCAGGTGGATTGCGAGGGCGCAATCCCTTGTTAGTGGTGTCGTCTGTAACACCTGGGGTGTTACCTGTTTGTTTTCTTTTTGTTTGCATCATCTGCATCCCATAATCATTGCATCATGTTTTTTTTCCAAACCACTCAAAAATCCAAAACAATTTCAATTGTTCAAAGCCCTAATGGCTACTTCCAAGCATTCAAATCAAATCAATCTTATTTATCATATTTCAATATGGGTTTGAAAATTAAAATTTGACAAACAAACTAATTTCCATAATGTTTGTATCATTGCTTGTTGCTTATTAAATAAAATTTGCTTATTTCCAAAACTCCCCAAATCAAACCTTATTTGAAATTCCAACTAACCCTTTAAATTCAAACTAATAAGTCCAATTTTGAAATCATTAACTACCCTTTGCTTTGATTATTGTTTTGCAACTTAATAAAATTAATTGTCAAAATACAAACCTCAAACCCTATTTGGAAATTTTCAACTAAACAACTTTAATCCAATTAAAGTTTCCACCTTGTGAAAATAATGCCAACCCTGCTTTCATTTCCTGTTTTGGAAAAAAATAATAAAAATATTCAATGAAATAAACCACCCCAAAACCCCCCCCCCCCCAAACTCTATGGGAAAAATTCACTTAATAACTTAAATTCCAATTAAGCTTTCAACCTTGTGAAATAGTGTTAATATTTGCCTTAAATTTCTGTTTTGAAACTTAATAAAAATGGCTTAAAGGAAAACCCCAAAATCCTATCCTTTCTCTCTCTTTGATCTTTTGCAAAAAAAAAATGGAAAAGGAAGAATAATAATAAAAATAGCCAAAGGAGAGGGCAGCCCACCCCTTTTTCTCTTTCTTTCCCAGCCCACCAAGCCCAAGCGAATCACCCCCAACCTCCGTACGGTCCTCCCCCCATCCTTGTCGTTTTCCTCTGTAGAAAAAGCAGAAGCAGCAACACCACCAACTCCCCCATGTGCGCTGCTTCCCTCCCCTATATCTCTCCCTCAAGCCCCTCCAAACCCTAACCAATCTCTCTCCCTCCCTTCTCCATCGCCGCCGCCACCCTCCTCTCTGCCTCCTATGACTTGTTCTTATCCGACCACCATGAAACCTTGGACGGAGATGGGAGCTCGAGGATCCGGTGCGGTAGTCGTCGAGAAGGACCACCGCCGATCGGAATGGAACCGCACCACCATCCTCCATCATCGGCAACCAGGAGCAGAACCCGGAAGGCACCAGGGGAACGGCTCCATCCTCGTCAAGCTCGCCGTCCTCGAGCGAACCAAACTGCAGAGAAGACCCGCTCCTCCTTCCCCGATGCTCATCGAGGTGAGGCCCCACCTCTCGCCTTAGGGCTCCTCCTCCCTCCTCTCCTCTAGGGCCGCACACACCAGCTCCCCCCCACGGCTCCCCCCTCTCCGGCGATCGCCCTTCCTTCATGGCCATGTCTCTGTTCGAGGTACAGCACCTCACGATCTGTAATTCTCAGAAATCCCGCGCACCAACTGCTTAAGCCCCCACCGCACCTTTTTGTTACAAGCAAGCCTCATCCACCCCACTGGTAACAGCACAGAGCGCACCAGCCTCAGGTCGCGGGATCAAGTCCCCGCAACCCCTTTTCTGCTCCTTATTTTCTCTAGTTGTTCAGTAGCCAGTTCCTGAACCTTAACCTCCCTCCGTTTCCCTTACTGTCAACACAGCTGCAGCAGCGCAGTTGGTTGGTTCCCTTGTGCAGCCACAGGAGGTGGGGGGATCGAATCCCACCCCCTGCAGAATTAAAACCCCTTTTTATTTTTGCATGCCTTGGTACTGGAACTTCCATCAAATCACACCTAGGCCCCTGGCACTTATATCTAGCCCCTGCAAATATTTTTTCCAAGTCCCTGGTTCAATAAAAAAACGGCAGATTTGCACCCAATCTTCTAAAATGCATCAAAAATTCATCCCAACTCCAAATCCAACATTTTTGATATGTTTTCAATACCAAATTAAATGTTCTATCCAAATATAAAATTTGTTTACTGTTTTGAATATTTTAAATTGGTGCAAAATTTGAAAACTTGTCAAATTCACTTAAACTTGCAAAATTCATAACTTGCTCATAAAAATTCCAAATTTCACAAACCAAATATGTTTTCCAATCAATTTTCATGTACTTTCCAAATATAAATTTTGTTTGCTGTTTTGAATAATTTAAATTGCTGAAAACAACTGTTTCTTGTTTATTGCATTTAAAATTGCCAAATCAATAACTTGCTCATTTTAAATCCAATTTCAACAACTGAAATATGTTTTCCATGCAAAATTAAACCCTCTTTCAAAATATAAACTTTGTTTTCTGTTTTGAACAATTAAACTTGATGAAAACAACAAATGCTTGTGTGAATTTCTAAAATTGACAAACCTTATTTCTATTTGGTTCTATTGTTGTTATTTTTCTGTTTTCCTCATCCATGCATCATGCTAATCCACCTTCATCTGTTGATTAGTTGGAAAAACAAATAATCTAACCAAAATTCATGGGCTGTTCATATGCAACTCAAATTTGCCTATGGGTTCATTTAAATCTGTTTATCTTGTCAACTAGTTTATTTCTATGCATCTTTAAAATTGTCATGCATCCATATCTTGATCATGCTGGATCTTTTGCCGTAGTAGTAATTGTTGCATCCCGTTGTTTGTTCGAGGTTCGTTGCTTCTTCGCGGATAGGACGTTGAGATGATGTGAGCAACGACAAGTTCTGCTACCTTGCGGGATCTCAGGCAAGTATACTCACTTGCTGCCAAATGGCTGCCTTTCATCACTTGTTACCGATTCTTTCCGTTGTTCTTTTCTGCTAGCCTTAGTAGTAGTTGTTTCTGTTACGAACCTATCACATGAATCCTTTAACCCTGATATTGCCTCACCTCCACACCTATAACCATTGCTTGTGCCCGTGTCTTACTAGCATGCTTAGGTTGCTTTGCTCGAGTCTGTTACCCGTTACTTTCTGTTATTACTTCATTATGTTCTGGGGGCTCGATGTTAATCAATCAACCTGTTATTAATAATATGCTGATAAGGCACCGGCAGGAGGCCCTAAGTGGTTTTGAGGCCTGCTAGTGTCGACCCTAATAGGAAAAAGGGTCTTGTCTACTGATCCATGATGAGCGTGCTCACCGCATCCGGGTGGTAGTATGGGACCCCCCTCGACTTAGATCTGATCTGCAGCTTGTCCGAAGAGCCACACTTAGTTCGGGTGTTCCATTTGCTCCTTGCATAATGGGTGGATCCCCCATGGTTACTTATGATGATGATGCATATAGGGCGAGGCCTGTAGTGCCGGGGTGTTGTGTCCTGCGGGAGTTTTGCACACCTGCGCTGAGTATTCGGCTGCGTGGCTGGGACCTTATAGATCCGTGGCTCCTAGGATGGGTTGTAGAGATGGTTTGGGTCGTGTCAAGCCAACCTGAGTTTTAGTTGGTGGCTTGAGTGTGTACGGGTACTGGAGCACACCCTGCAGGGATAAATCTTCTCGAGAAGCCGTGTTGTCCGCGGTTATGTGACGACTTGGTGAAAGTACTGGCTAACAAGTACCCAGACAACTTACACCTAATGATAATAACTTGACTAGTAATAGTCTTATTGACACAACAACCTGATCCATTAATCATTAATCCAACTGTGTGAGTTATCCTCGGATTGCTTCTTTGGATAAGGGGCGAGATCCAGGATGGGTTGTTTGGAGTTACTTTCAGTTGGTTACAACACTCGATCTTATCTCCTTTCTGTTAGTCGGAAGTGATAGAATCTCTGTAGTTGGTTAGTGCAGCCTACTGTCGCTTATTTGCAATAATCCCTTCCTTTCCGTTGATCCCAAAGTATTTGTATCTTGTGATGACTGGCTACGCCGGTATCTTGTGAGTATGGGTTTTTATTCCACTTGCCAGTACTTAACCGTACTGACCCACGAATCTCTTTCGTGGCTGCAAATTCCAAATTGCAGTCAACAGGTATGAAGTCTGACGACGTTAGCTTGGGAATCCCTCCGGCTTGGCCTGGGCAGGGATTGGACGCTCTCGGTTATCTTCAGGACTCTTAGTCCAATTTGTATCTTGTCCGTAGCCGGACGATATGTTGTCTCTTCCGCTGTTATTTGGATCTTTGTGTTGTATCAGTTGTATCCCTGGCTCGTTTGAGTCATCTTGTATCTATCTGTTTCTGTTGTAATTGTGGAATATTCGTGAACTATTGTGATGTTATCATAAATGGCAACCTGGAATCGGTTATTATGCGGATTTGGCGGAAATGCTGAAATCTGCATAGTGCCCGATCCCGGGGCGTCACACTTGCCACCGCATTCATCAATGTTGGTGCCAAGTATATTGATGATGCATGGATCAAGAGGAAGTACATGATTGCTCTCATGCATTTTGAGCCCACGGACTTGAAGAGCATTCAAGGAAGACATGACTTTGCCTGACCTCAACCCAAGTGATGCAAGAAATTTGTTCCTATCAAGTGCAAACCAAAAATGCTCTTGACAACCGTGCTAGAGCCCTAGGCATGCACAAAGGAGCATCAGTTACTTTAAAGGCCAAGGTTGTTTCAAGGGAGTTTGAGTATGAAGAATCTTGCTTTGAGGACTTGGATCCATTGAAGGATCAAGAATATGACCTTGTGCTCAAAGATATCATCGCTCTTACCGTGCAAAAGTTTTGGAAGAATCCATCCAAGGCCTAGGCATATGTTGAGGGGAAGACCAAGTCTCGCTATGGCAACGAAGGGACTCAAAGAGTGAGGTCTTGCTTCAATTGTCAAGACAATCACCATTTCATTGCGGAGTGCCCCTTTGAGAATAGGGAACATCATGGTGGCAAGCTCATTCGCAAGGAGAAGTCCAAGGTTGAGTACAAGAAGCCTCATTTCAAGAGGAAACCCTTCAACAAGAAGAATCCCACCAAGTTTGTGCTTGTGACTCAAGAGGAGTATGATTCCGGAAGTGATGAAGAAGAAGAAACCACAAGTGAAGTGGCCGCTCTTGCTATTTCTAAAACTACATCATCTTCATCACTCTTTGAATCCCCCAATGAGAATCATCCTCAACCCAATACCAAGTGCTTCATGGCTAAGACCTTGGAGGTATCACCTTCTCCCAACTCTAAGACTCCAAATGAATTGGTTAACCATGATAGTATTAGAGTAGAAGATGAAATTGCCTCTTCGGAATGTTTTATGTCTAACATGAAAGGAGAAACCAAGATGTACTTTGATCTCCTCATGAGCCAATTGGGAGAGGCCCATGAATCTCTTGAGAAGAAAGGTGAGATTGAAAGAAGAGGTGCGGATGAAAAGGCATCTCTCTCTATGACCCTTGAGGAAGAGCATGAGGGTCGAGTTTATCTTGAGGAGGAACTTGAATCTATTGAAGAGTCACATAATGAACTTGTTGCTAATATCACTAAAGAACGTGACCATGCAATTGCTGAATATAAAAAGGCTAAAAAGGATAAGGTTGATTTTGGTGTTGGTCATGATAAACTAACCGAGGAGTTTGAAAAGCTCACCAAGGCTCACAAGGCCTTAGAGAGTCAACACTCTAACCTCAAAGAGTTACATGAACTACTTCAAACTCAACTTAATCAATTCAATACCCCTAGAACTTCTACTTCTTCTTGTGATCATGCAAATATTATTGAGGAAAATTCTAGGTTGAAGGATATGCTAGCAAGGCTCAAGGTTAAGATCCCTCAAGTTGATAAGGTTGTGGCCTCAAGCCCACAAGTGGTTTCTTCTAGACCACAAGTAAGTGCTCCTAGGCCACAAGTTGGCAAGCAAGGTCTTGGCTATGTTGCCAAGAAAAAGAACAAGAAGAACAAGAACAAGAAGAAGGCCAACAATGTTGCTTCGGGTGGTATTGTCATTAGGGACTACATTACTCGTAGCATTCCCACACAGGCCAACAATGTTGCTTCGAGTGGTAGTGTCATGAGGGACAACACTACTCGTAGCATTTCTGCGGGAACTAATAATCCACACCATTTCTTATATGTTGATTATTATGGTGTTGTGCAAGCTAAATATGTTGGTCTCATTGAAGGTTTCATTGACTATACCATTTGGGTTCCAAAGACCCTTGTTGCTAACATGAGGGGACCCTCCTCGGGTCCTAACTCTAGTCAATGATCTCTTGCAGGTTTATGCTTTCGGTGGGTCTAAATGGATAATTGATAGTGGATGCACTAGTTATATGACCGGAAGCAAAGAACCTGTGACGAAGTTGCGCCCAAGTACTATTGATGCAACCGTCACCTATGGAGACAAGTCCAAGTCTAAGGTATCAGGGTTTGGCAAGGTTGTGATTGCTCCTGATATCGCTATCGTGGATGTCATGCTTGTTAAATCCCTTGGTTACAATTTACTTTCAGTTCGTGCTTTAGGGAGGATGGGTTTCTCCGTCTTCTTTGATCCTGATATTGTGGTCCTTTTGAGGAGCAAGACTCTTGACATCGCATACGTGGGACATGTCGAAAATGAGTTGTTTGTGGTGGACTTTTCGAAGTCTACCAACTCTCAATCGATGTGTCTTTTCGGAAAGACGGACGTGGGGTGGTTGTGGCATCGCCGCTTATCCCATGTCAACATGAGAACTTTGCAAAGTCTTTACAAAGGTGGCCTTATCCTCTGACTAAAAGAAAATGTTTCCTTTTCCATCGCGTTTATAGGTGATGTGTTGAAGGAAACATGCATGATGCCTCCCACAAGACCAAGACTATTATCTCATCAAAGAGGATCTTGGAGCTTCTCCATGTTGATATCTTTGGTGTCGTGCCCGAGGCAAGTCTTGGAGGCAAGAAGTATTGCTTGGTGATTGTCGATGACTATTCAAGATACACTTGGGTTTATTTCTTCAAGTGCAAGAGTGATACCCAACAAACTATCATCGACTTCACCAACCTAGTGCAACGTTAACACAATGTCCAAATCATGGCTATTAGGAGTGACAATGGCTCCGAGTTCAAGAACTACACTTTGAATGAATTCCTTAGTTAAGAAGGGTTCGTCATCAATATTCCGCCACCTACACCCATCAACAAAATGGTGTAGCCAGGCGGAAGAATAGAACTCTATTGGATATGGCAAGGACCTTGTTGGTGGAGTATTCTTCTCCCCAATATCTATGGGCCGAAGCCGTATCCACCGTATGCCACTCCTCCAACTAGGGCTGGGCGTTCGGTTAGACCGAACCGATCGGTTCGGTTCTACGGGTATTGAATAAGTTCGGTTCTAAAACATCATGGACCGATCGGTCATTGGAAAGAATGCTAAAAGAGGAGTTCGGTGCACGAAAAATCGGGTCGGTACTCGGTTAACACCGAACTGACCGATATTTTAGAGAAAGGAAACATCCAATGGAGATCATCCAAATCACGAAAAGAGAATATGGCATCCGTATACAGGCCACTACCCCCGCCTCCCTTCCAATGGAGATCAAGCCACCCTCGGCCTTCCTGGAGAGGACCGTCAGGCTGTAGGCCACCGGCCGCCAGGTGAGTCGCTGGGAACAAGCAAAGTTACCTAAGGTTACAGGCCACTGCCGCTCTCGCCGATGTGAGAAAATGAGAGGCGGCGCACAGTCTGGCTATCGTGGGGAATTGGGATCGAGGTCAGAGACGTGGATGACTTTTTTTAAAGATGAATCGTGCAGGATTTGACTTCTGTGCGGGAAGGTACTCACGGCACAGTAAGGTATTGGGCTTGTGGGCTTCTCGGTTGGATTAGACTTTCGGCCATGTGTACATCTGTTCGGTTTTATAGGTTTATTCGGTTTACCAAGGCAAATGACCGAACCTTCCTAACTAAAATCGGTTCTTAAGAAATGATGACCGAATTAGCAGATGAACTTTTTGGTTTCGGTCTATACGGGTTCGGTCCGAGTTATTCCGGTTCGGTAATTCGGTCCTCGGTTAATATGCCCACCCCTACCTCCAACCGCCTCTACATCCGCAAGGGCTTGGACAAGACTGCATATGAGATTCTCACCGGCAACAAACCCAACGTCTCCTACTTCCGTGTTTTCGGTTGTAAGTGTTTCTATTTGATTAAGGGTGTTCGGTTGTCTAAATTCCGATCTAAAACTATTGAGGGTATATTTGTTGGTTACGGTGACGAATCCCACACTTATAGAGTCTTTGACAAAGCCTCACGGATTGTCATATAATCTTGTAGTGTGTTTTTCAAGGAAAATGATGGTTCCCAAGTGGAACAATTTCATGTTTCTAATGTAGATGTTGAAATGCCTCAAGAAGCCATAGGAAGGATGGGTGTGGGATTTTTCCGCCCCATTGAGGGACACCTTATGGCAACTCGAGAAGGACTATGATCTACTCAAGTGGAGCCCTCCTCTACAATAGAAGAACAAGCCAAGGAGCCAAGTGATGCACCTAACCAAGAACATGTTGAGGACCCTCCTCTCATTGGCCAAACTACTATGCAAGATGCAACCACTCCTATCATTCAAGCTAGTCAAGGTCAAGGCCAAGATCAACCTTCCTCATCCTCCTCTCCTGAAGTTGAAGCAAGTGTTGATGATGATGATGATGATCAAGGCCAAAAATTTGGTCAAGACGGGGACCCAAATGATCAAGATGATCAAGTGATTCCTCCTCGCAATAATGAGGAGATTAAGGCCCGTCGTGCTAAAAGGATTAGAAGAGCTTTGAAGCGTATTGATGCATCCGACAACTAAGTGTTGGAATATATTCAAGATAAAATATATACAAGAAGGGAATTGGCAAACTTTAGTGAGCATCAAGCTCACATATCCATGGTGGAACAAAAGAAGGTGTTTCAAGCTCTTGAGGACTCCGATTGGGTAGAATCTATGCATGATGAGCTCAATAACTTTGAGCGCAATAAAGTTTGAAAGCTAGTTGAGAATCCCAAGGGTTGCCACAATGTTATTGGCACTAAGTGGATATTCAAGAACAAGCAATATGAGCATGGTATTGTCATAAGGAACCAGGAAAGATTGGTGGCTCAAGGCTACACTCAAGTGGAAGGCATTGACTTTGATGAAACCTATGCTCTCGTGGCTCGTCTTGAGTCCATCTGTATCCTTTTTGCGTATGCATCTTCGCATAATTTCAAATTGCAACAAATGGATGTCAAAAGTTCTTTTCTAAATGGTCCACTAAAAGAGGAGGTATATGTTAAGCAACCTCTGGGGATCAAGAACCCCAACTTCTCTAACCATGTCTACAAGCTTGATAAGGTGCTCTATGGACTTAAAAAAGCACCACGTGCATGGTATGAGCACCTTAGAGAGTTGTTGGAAGACCGTGGGTTTGAAGTTGGGAAGATCGACCCCACCCTTTTCACCAAGAGGGTAAAGGGAGAGATTTTCATATGCCAACTCTATATGGACAATATTATCTTTGGATCAACTAACCAAGATTTTAATAATGAGTTCTCAAAGCTTATGACTGATAGGTTTGAGATGTCCATGATGGGAGAGCTTAAATTCTTCCTTGGCTTTGAGATCAAGCAATTGGCTCGTGGGACTTTCGTTTCTCAAGCCAAGTACACACAAGACATGCTCAAGAGGTTTAATTTCCAAGGTGCAAAGGAGAAGCCATCTCCTATGCAAGTCAAATGCCACCTCAAGCACAATCCGGATGGTAAACACGTGGACCAAAAGTTGTATCGTTCTATGATTGGTTCTTTGCTTTAAATTTGTGCATCTAGGCCCGATATCATTTTGAGTGCAGGTGTTTGTGCAAGGTATCAAGCGGCTCCTAAGGAAAGCCACTTGGTGGCGGTCCATAGGTTCTTTCGGTATTTGGTTCATACCTCAAGGTTTGGTTTGTGGTACCCAAAGGGGGCACAGTTTTCTCTCAAGGGCTACACAGAGTCGGATTGGTCCGGTGATCAAGATGATAGGAAGTCTACTTACGGGGCTTGCCAATTTCTTGGTAGGTCCTTGGTGAGTTGGTCTTCCAAGAAGGAAAATTGTATATCTCTCTCTACCGCCGAAGCCGAGTATGTGGCGGCCGCTAGTGCTTGCACCCAATTGCTATGGATGAGGCAAACCCTCAAAGAATATGATGTTCACTTGGATAAGGTGCCTCTTATGTGTGACAATGAAAGTGCCATCAAGATCGCCTACAACCCCGTGCAACATACAAGGACGAAGCATATTGAGATTCGTCATCATTTGATCCAGGATCATGTGGCAAGAGGTGATATTGAGCTAGCGTATGTCCCCACCAAGGATAATCTCGCGGACATCTTCACGAAGCCACTTGATGATGCAAGATTCATGTTCTTGAGGAATGAGCTAAATATCATTGATTCTAGGAGTTTGACTTGAAGATCTTGCACACACCCCTATAGTTGATACGTGTTTGGGTTTAGGTGTAGGCATGGAGATAGGGGGGAGTGTTATCCTAACACATTGGGTTCTCCCTCCCCCATTATGCTCAAAGCAAAAATTCATTGTCATCTCTCTTTTTCTAATGTTGAATTGTGAGCTTCAATGTCGAGAATTGGCAATGCACCCAAGATATATCTTCGCGGTGTCATACCAACATTCTCTTACATGGTTGCCTAGGCCACCAACCTCTTCTTTGTGAAGAGTTGGATCTTAGTTGGGATTTATTTTTGAGTTCTTCGCACTTCTCTTGTTTTCCTAGCTAAATGTTTCTCTTAGGAAAATCTCTCTCACTTGGCCTTTCTTTTGTGTGTTTTTTGCAAGTGAGGGGGGAAGTACTATCTTCATTTGCTCTTCCATCCTAAGCCTATCTCAACCTAGAAACAACTTCCATTCTTGAACATACTCCAAATTGTCATGTGAGGAAGAGGAAGGGTGCCCCGGTACTACCGAACGGAGACCGGTACTACCGCGTGTGTACAGTTGAAAGAAGTTTTTCTGCTCAAATTTACACACCCGGTACTACCGGACGCGCCCGGTACTACCGTCTGTAGAGATCAAAACGGACTCTGTCTATGGAAATCTGTACAGCCGGTACTATCGAGCTAGCACGGTACTACCGCCTGTGCAAAATGAAGCAGATTCATTCTGCCGAAAATTGCACAGCCGGTACTACTGGACCGGTCCGGTACTACCTGGAGTTGCAGTTCTGTCTTAAAACTCACAGTCGTGCGGGCTGGGGGTTATTTCCCAGCTGCACGAACTGCTCCCTCTCTGTTGCCTCCCTCCTCTCCCTCGTCCGGCTGGGCCTCCCCTCACCGGAATCCGTCGTTTCCAGCCGTGTTTTCGCCATGGGAATCCCTCCCGCATCGATCTCCTCCATGGCCGCCGATATTTCTCCTCTCTTTGCTCTTATTTTGGGTCCCCATTGATGCCTTTGATGAACCCTAGATGAGATCTTGAGGATATATACTTGTAGCTCTGATTTCTTCGGTTAAATTGGATGGATGATTCCCTTGAGGCTAGAAATTGCATTGGCTAGTTGCTTCTAGTTTCATCTCGTTGAACTTTCCTTGATTTTGTGCTCAGATCTAGAGCATGGAGCCTGAAACTTGTGAGGATGGTACTACCTGGCGTCGTTCGGTACTACCGCATTCACAAGTTTGGGACAAATCAACTTGTTGAAACTTGAATCAACTAGTTTTTATATCCATTCTCTTTGAGTATGTTCCCTCATCTTGTTTCCTATCCCTATCCCTATCCCGCTGTTTCAAAGGTTCTCATGGTGGTCTTGGATCTTTGAAGAAGGAACCTGTCACCTATGCTAGAAACAAGTGCAAGACACCGGGACACAAGTCTGTGAATGCTGAGGAAGATGAGGATGAGTTCATGGCTGACTTTGAGGCTCAGGATGAGATCATGCCCGCTCCTACCACCGCTAGGAGTCGTAGTGGTGGTCGGGATGGACGTGGTGGTGGTGTCTCTTTGCAGCCCAAGGCCGTTGCTAGGAAATATGCCCGTAAGCCATTCAATAAGTGGAAGCCCGAATCCTATCAAGAATAAAGGGAAGAGAATCCTTATGAGCATGAGAGGGATTATTTTGATAATCCTCACTTATTCACAAAGTACCAAGAGCGTGTCTACAATGACATCTATGCGGGCAAGAACTACTCCGTCACCATTCAACATACTCTCAACATCCCCCACATGAGGCTTCCCAAGTTCAAGGGCCACTTTGATGAATCCTTGGCTATGTGTGAGTAATTTGGACTCATTCCCCTTATGAATTTCAACCACCCGTATATTGAGTATTACATTATGAAATTCTATGCCACTGTTCACTTTGGCATTGATGAAGAGAGGACTTTGAAGTGGATGACCAATGATAGGTTGCTCTCGACCAACTTGAAAGAATTTGGTGCTATATTGGGATATGAGGATAAGGGGGCACATGAGCCAAGTGGATGGAGGTGCCATGACCACAACTAATCTAGAAACAAGAAGTCCATTGCCAACATCACCATGGAAGGAGGTACACCGGGAAAAACTGCTCATCTCGTTCGCCCATTTGAGATCCTTCACCATATCTATAGGGAGACTCTTGCTCCACGTGTGGGGAATTGGGATGAGGTGCATGGCTATGTGTTTGAACTCCTCAAGGGATCCAAGGATAAGAAAGGTTCCAGGGAACGGTTTGATGTGATGGATTGGATCCATGAAGAGCTTTGGCTTTCCGTCATTGACAAGAGGGCCCCCATCTTTCGCCCCTATATCATGAAGCTAATCAAGAGGGAATGGTGGGAAGCCACAAAGGGGGAAATAATGAAGGATGGTAGTACGGTGCTCAAGCAACCCGTGAAGGAGCCAGAGGGAAGGCTCATTTGACTCCCTCCGAGCTAGACGCTGCTGCAGCCCAAAAGGCATCATCCTCACGTATTGGTGTGACGACTGGAGCATCACCTGTTGTTTCTGATTATGTGGAGGAACCCTCTTGGTTCAAGAAGTTCCAGATCAAGGCCAAGAAGGCCTTTTGCCTCCAGCTCGACCTCTAGGAGCGCTTGTATGATGCTCACGTCTACCACAAGAAGGTTGCTTCTCGTCAGAAGAAGATGATGGCTCAGATGGGTTTGCTCGTGTCCTCGGGTTCTGAGGAGGCTGTCACTCCCAAGGATAAGTGGATCTCCAAGCATAGCTCTTGGAGCAGCCCCGACTTTCCTTCCTCGTCCACCCACCATGTTCCCAAAGACGAGGACTGACTTGGGACGTTAACCTCTTCTCCCGTTTTGGTATTTTATGACAAAGTGATATGGATGGTTAACCTCTAGGGTGGCATGATCTTCACAAATCGACCAAGAACACGAAGAACGAACGATGAACACGATGACCACGAGAGGGGGAATCGAGGGTAATCAAGGGAAAACAAAATAGGATAACTAGCGAGAACTGAAAGACCCAAATCTCCCATCAACTAAGCCGCAACGAACGCCTACGGGATGATCGATCCAACCGAACTCACCTTATCGGAAACCGCTTCAACACCACGTGGCCAGTCCACCACGACAATATAACCTCAAGGATTAGTTGAGATAGATTGGAAAGTTCCTAACTGATTCCCAAGGGGAAAGGATAGGTAACCCAGTGTAGCCTTGATACGATCCTAGATACAAATCATAAGAGTAGCCTTGATACGGTCCTAGGTACAATCATAGGAGTAGCCTCACAAGAGGGATACAAGAGCAAAGCTCAAAGTTCTCAATTCATCTCTAACCTAGATCTGGTCCAAGGGGTACCCTTATATAGCCAAGGGGGTAGATGGGGGTGAAAAGGGGGCTTTTTCCCCACTTTTTCAAGTTGGCAGGAAAACCGGCCTGGCCTGGTTGGTGGCCGGCCCAGGCCGGGGTGGAGGCCGGGCGGTTCGAGCGGGGAGCCGGCCTGGGGTGTGCAGGGAGGCCGTCCTAGGACGGGTGGGAGACCGGCCAGCTCTGTTAGGGCGCCGGCATGGAGGACGGCTTGGCCGGGGTGCAAGCCGGGTT
The DNA here is from genome assembly GCA_028641055.1 of Alopecurus myosuroides. Classification (NCBI taxonomy): domain Eukaryota; kingdom Viridiplantae; phylum Streptophyta; class Magnoliopsida; order Poales; family Poaceae; genus Alopecurus; species Alopecurus myosuroides. The sequence goes on from CM054063.1 coordinate 148,112,567, forward strand.
TCCTGCCCACCTCTTCCTCCTTCTTCCTCGGTGCCTTCGTCTTGATCTTCCTTGCTAGCTTCTTGGGCATCATCTTGGGCATGTTCTTGAGCTTCTTGGGCATCGTCTTGGGGCTCCAATGTGGGGTCACACCTGAGCACGCATAGAGTGGATCCATGAGGTAGCGTACCATTCGCCAAGTCATCAAAGGCATAGAGAGAGAGGATTGAGTTGACCTTATCATGCAATGCCTTTGCTCGTGATATTGTCATTGGTCCACTTGGTGGAATGGGGTGTGCTGCATCATAAAGGGGGACAATGAGTATATTAAGTTGAGCCGGGATTTGCATGGGTGTATTCACAAGCTTGCTGTCTTCGTTATTTCTCTTGCTTGTGTCTCCGTTTTAGTTGAACCTTTTTACTTGGTGTTGAACTTTTAAGTTGGAGTGTGGTGTAAGACTTGTTATCCCGTTAAGTACTTTCTATCTATTGCAAGTCTTTTTCCTAGCTATTTCTTCTTGTTGTGAATTACTTTAGTTCACTTGTGCTCAATGCTATTAAATCCTTGCTCAACAATTGTGTTGTCATCAAACACCAAAAAGGGGGAGATTGAAAGAGAATTTCCCCGCATTTTGTTTTGATGTTTGTTGACAACACAATTAGAGCACTAATGTGTGCTAAGTGTTTACACGTTATTGAGATTATATTACATATCATGGTATTTTTGATAAGTGTGCCAAACCCCTTGTGCTCATTGAAGAAATCTGTCTTCATAGTGGTTTTTCTGTCTAGGGCGGTACTACCGGAAGGCATCCGGTACTACCGAGTTATCCAGGATGCGTACTGGACTCTGCGCGAGCTTTGGTCTAATTCGGCACTACCGGGCTTGTCCAATAGTTCAAGTCGGTACTACCAGATCCGTCCAGTACTACTGACCATGATTTTCTTGAGTGCACTGGTGGAGCTGATTGTTTGCTGCGGGGCGGCACTACGAGATCAGCAAGGTACTACTGGGGTCGCGGTACTACCGAACCTGCTCGGTAGTACCGATTTTTCGCTGATGAAGCTAGGATGCGTACTAGACTCGAACCACCATCTTCTGATAAATTCGAAACTACCGGGGGCGTCCGGTAGTTCAGGGCGGTACTACCGGATCGGCCCGGTAGTACCGAATGTGGAATCTGTCTGTTATGCTGCGTTGACCAAGGTGAAGAAATGCAAGGGCGGTACTACCGGACAGCAATAAATGCTCCAAACGGTCAGATTTTGTGGGATGGGTATAAATAGCCCATCCCCTTCTTCCTCAAGATCTAGTTCGTCCAAGCATTGAAGTGCATTTATTAGAGCTCACCAAATCTTTGATTCCTCTCAATCCCTCCACCCAAACTTGTTGATTCTTGGAGGATTGAAGGAGAAGGCCTCGATCTACATCTCCACCAAGCCGTTCTTCATTTCCCCCTCATTCACTTCAGGAATATATTCTAGGGTTTCCTTGTGGAGAACCTATACACCATTGCTACTCTTGGATTCGTGGTGATTGTTGGGAGCCCCCAATTTGGTTGTGGGTGTGTGCCCCAAGCTAGTTTGTAAAGGACTCGATTCCCGCCTCAAAGGGGATCAATAGTGGAAGGTGGACTAGGCCTTTGTGGAGGGGTTCATCGGAGAATAGGGTGAGGCCGTTGTGGCATTGAGTAGGCCTTCGTGGCAAAACTCACATCCCTCCAACGAGACGTACTCCCTTAACAAGGAGGAACTAGGGAATACATTGTGTCTCCGTGTGCTTCCTATCGGTTATTGATGCGTGTGAACACACGTTCGTTGGGAGACCCCAAGAGGAAGGTATGAAGAGTGCAGCAACAAGTTTTTCCTTAGAAAGAAACCAAGGTTGAATTGACCAATAGGAGGAAGGAGTAACTTCAGAAGGTTGATGCAGCTGAGATGGCAGGGCACACTACCGGTTCAGCAACAACGTGGAACCTACACAACACAATCTAACCACTTTGCCCCAACGAAGCAGTGAGGTTGTCAATCTCACCGGATTTGCTAAACACAAAGAGGTTAAACGTATGGTGTGGAAAACAATATGAGAACACTATGAAAGCAGTAGCAGTAGTTTGAAAACAATGGAAGCAGTGTGAAAACAGTGGAAGCAGTGTGTGTATTATCGGTATGAGAAAATGGGCCAGGGTCCACAGTTCACTAGTGGTGTAACATCCCTGATTTTTGGAAAACTCAAAAATCACAAAAGATTGAAACTTTTTGTTTTCATGTTATGCAAGTCACCAAGAACCAAATGAGAAGCAAGAAACAAAAGGAAACAATACATAATGCAATGAAATTGAATTTAAGAATCCAATTATACCTCTATTCCATAAACCCTAAAATCCTCTCAAAATGAAGTTTCATTAGATAAAGAAAACCATTTTATCTTTAGCAAAATTTATTACATAAAATGTTTTCAATTCAAATATTACCTTGATAATATTTTGGCAACCAAAAATCAAAGATTTATAACCCTTAATAAAGTTCTAATCCCCCAAAATATTTGATGAGAATAAAATGTTTTAATAATAACTTTTAGTTGTTTTTCCAAGTTTTAAACAATAAGGTGTGAAAATAAAATGCATTACTTGAAAATAACATATAATAGGATTTTGAAAACAATATTATGACTTGTGGTTTTATTCTAAATTTTATTGACCAACAATATTAATTGTTTGATATGGACTAATTAAATAACATTAAGTTACTATTAGTAAATCCTTCATATTAAAATGTGAAAATGGGTTAAAAATGGCTTTCCAAAAATAATATATGACATGTAAAATGTCTCTGAAATTTTATTTAGATAATAACATCATTTTATCATTTTCTAAAATTTTAAAGTTTTATTAGTGTTTTATTTATTTTTCAAAATATAAAATTGTGAAAACATGATGAAATGACTTTCAAAATTTTGTTTTCAACATTTAGAATGTCATTAAAATTTTAATTGACCCATAACCATGTTTTATAAATTTTTGAATTAATATCACATTAAGTGACTATTAAAGAATTATTCAAATTTCCAAAATTTCAAAAATAAAATATGTTGAATTGTTTTCAAAAATGATATTGTTGGAAAGCATTTGAAATTTTAAGATTTTAGAATTTTGTTTCATATTAATTAGATTATTTAAACAGAAGTTATAAAATAAATAAGAAAACAGAAAAAAAAATGGATGACGTCATGATGACGTCATCATCGTCATCAACCTGTGGAAACGGAAGGAGACGTTTTCTCCCGAAAATTTCTCGCGTTGATTGCTCGCTGTTAAGTGCGGTATTGATTTCCGCAAGGCCTCCCCCTTAAATCCCTTCCTCCCCTCCGCTTTTCCCCTCTTCTTTTCTCTCCAATCTCGCCCCCTAGTCACCGTGATTGCTCGTCGGAGTTGGAGTTATCCGCCGCCGTTCATCGTCGATTTCAGCCACGGTATCCCATCTCCGCCACCCCTTCTCTGTATATTCACTCGCCCTCGTCCGTGCGAGTCTCCTAAAGCCCGAGTTCGACCTTTTCTTGCAGAGAATTGACGCCGCCATCGACGTCTGTACCTCGCCGCGGCCGTCGCACCACCATCTGCTCGGCGCCGACGCTCCAGGAAGCGAGGACACGCGCCGACCGTGCCATCTTCTTCGCCGGGTCATTCCGAGCCGCGTCAAGCTCACCCCGAGCCCCAGGACTCACCGGAGCACCGCCACGGCGTAGCAACAGCGTCTCCGGCCACCGCCTCGCCATTTCCGGCGAGAACCCTCCGGTAAGCCCCTCCCATCTCCCCTGGGCCGTTGGATCCCATCAACGGTTAAGATTAGATCTTAACCGAAGGGGTACGCCACCGTTAGATCTGGATCTAACGATCCAGATCCATCACTTAGCCACGTCAGCACATGCCACAACAGCGCCCAGTCAGCATAGCCCAACCAATCAGATACTGCCGCGTGGCTAGCCTTCAATTCTAATTTTTCTCCCGCTGGAATTATTTGGCAATTTTACAGATTAGTCCCTGAATCTTAGATCTATCATATCTTTTGATTCATAAGGCCAAATTTAGCAATATTGGACTTTTTGAAAAGCCCATGACATTTACAAACTTTTGGCATCGGCTAAATTCAAATTTGACAAACTTAAATTTGTTCAAATTCAAATAAGCTTGTTTGATGGAATTTGGCATAATTCAAATTCTACAAATCCAAAAATTGTAAATAAAATATATTTGGAAACCTTAGGATGTGTACCTTCATATCCTCTGTCCCAAAATAATATTTGAACAAATTAAAATTGAATTTAGAATTAAGTTGTCTATTTGAGTATTTTTGACATAGATTAATTTCTATAAATATTTTCAATATAGTCCCTTTTGCAAAATTGCTCCATTTGATAACCTTGAACCAGAAACAAACTTCCCCAACCATTTTGGACATCTTTGGACCATGGCCATGTGTTTTGACCAAAAACCCAACCTAGTGATTCATCCATCTTTACCATGTCTTAGAAATTGTTTTCAACTGTTATTCCTTGATGTTATGTCTATTTGGAGCCAAGCCAAGTCCTTAGAATGTGTCAATCACATATAGTACCAAGTAGTGAAATTTAGTTTTCTATCTACTTCTCCACTCCCCTTTCATGCTTCAAGAAATCATCAAGCTAACAAATTGGTGATCAAGACTCAAGCACAAGAAGAAAACTTAATCTCCAACTTAGTGGCAACATGAAGAGCTACAAGGAAGATCATTGAAGAAATGACTTAGGCTACACAAGAATCTGAAGCATACTCCATCAAGAGCAAGTACATGAAGAAATGAAGAAGAAGACTACACCTCCCATTCTATCCTATTGTCTCATTTCTCCTCTATTTTGACTTAGTGATATTTTCACATTTGTTAAATAAAACACTTAGTTGTGACCACACCACTTGGGAAACAACTAGTGAGAAAACCATGAAGACTATCAAGACCAAGAGAAGCACCACACCAAGGAAGGAAACAACTTAGATGGCATGATGATGATCTTCAAGAAGTCAATCACATGAGGTCTAGAAGCAATCCATACAAGTTGAAGAATAACAAGTTATTTTTGTCCAACCATTGACCCAAATGGAAAACCCAAGACTTAGTAATATTTTTCCCTTTGATGATGAAGTTAGTAGACCTACCCTAACCACAATGGAAAATACTAACATAGTCACTCAATTTTTTTTTGAAGGTGAATATGACCAAGTGTTTGCATGTATTACTCTAGTTGAAGAAGTAATATGTTTATTCTTAGTGAACTCTTGGAACTTCCTCGACAAGTATGGCTATAATAAAGTTAGATCACATCAAACTCAACCTAGCCCTTCCCAAGTAAACCATTGGAATTTCCTTAACAAGAATGAGACCATTAAAGAATGAATCTTTCAACTCAAACCTAGACCTTGTCCTAACCAACTTGGTTAAGCCCCTTTTGATATGTTAGTTGCTATGTATGTTTTCTACACTTGTATGTTTGTTTGTTAGGATGCTTGTTTATTTGGTTTTGTGTTGTCAATGAACAGATTGTACGGAGAGCAACGATCTTTTGTGAAGAGAGTGTGATATCTTCACCAACTTCAACAAGGCAAGTAACACATCATCAACTACCCATTATTTTCCTATATGCATTAGTTGATTTTTGAGTAGTATGCATTGATAGTAAATTTTACTAAGTTATATTATGCTATGCTATTATCCTAGTAGTGTGTAGCCATCTCTTTTATCCTTGTTATTTATAGCCTTAGAACTTGATAGATGCTATGCAATGAGACAAATGATTTTTACTTGATGTTGTGAAAAAAATTCTAAGTAACAACTTCAATGAACCACCTGGGTGGATTTGGTTGTTTGCCTGATGAGAGTTGAGTGTCTCCCCGAGGGGTTGTTCACTTGAGGAATGCCACCCAGGAATAAAGTGATTATGATGTTACCCAAGTTTAGATTGCTTCTAGTGCAGCCTTTAGTCATATGGGCTCTGTCTTGATCAACTAAGTTGTGAGGGTTCAGCCTGGGCTTGACAAGCAGATGTAGCATAATTATAGGTGGAACGGGTCTTGCCATTGGGTTGGATTCTTGCTTCTGAAAGATCTTGTCTCGATTATCCTCCTTTCCGATCTTTGTCTCGATTATCCTCCTTTCCTTAATGCACTCAGGGTGTATAGGATGTTTGGGTTGAGTTGAGTCTGAAGGTGAAGGTGAAAGTGCACAAGCTCTGCAGAGTCAACAAACTAAGATCTTAGCCGTGTCCCCGGTTATGGGCAACTATGAGCAGCTGGACAAGGATGGACGGAAGAATCACATCACCATTTTCAATAAGTAAATTTTTTGACCAAGTGAATAGTAGTTGTGGTGCTTGGATCTTAATCCAATGTTGCCACCTTTGAAAAGAAAAGTTTGTTTTACAAAAGTGATAGGAGAAAACGGGCTTTATGCAAACTTAGCCAAAACTCCACTCAGCCAAATGAGCATGTAGTATTAGTCTTGCCATTTATATCCACCATAGTGTTACTTTCCAATACATTAAATTGTATTGACTCCCTTGTGGCTGCATATTCCATATTGCAGATGTTTCTGAAGACGAGTGAGGATTTCGTTTAGGATCTCGAGACTATCGCCAACATGTTTTGCCTGTGGCACATGAAGAAGATGAGCTCAATATTGTACTATGTTTTCCGATGTAATTCTTTGTTTTCTGCTAGTCTTCTAAGACTACGCAAGTTGTAATCCTATTTTGTAAAGACTGGATCATGCGATGTAATAGAATTTGATGCATTTGCATGATATTTCATTTTGTACTGTGGTGCTAGCAAATGATCCAGGGACTAGCACACTAACACAGATGTTCTTACATTATTTAAATGTCGGAACGCTACAAGTGGTGTCTCTCCGTAGAAGATAAATAACATGTGTGGTGAACAAATTACGACTAGGCAATTGGCAGAAATGAAGGCTGCACCGTAGTGCATATGCAATACATAAAGATTACTATGTGATTCATGCGGGCATTACAACAAGATACATAGACTGTCATCCAAATCCATCTATGACTAATAATCCACCCTCCGAATATCATCCGAACAAAACTTGGGTACTAAGTTGCAAGCAACAGATAATCGCAGTAAGAAAAGTGTGTAATGTAAACTAAGTAAACACTGTTGTTTTCTCCCTAATGGCAACAACACATCCTCCATCCGTCATGTTTCTATCACTCGAGCATAGATGCAAAGGAGGCATGAACCCACTATCGAGCATAAATACTCCCTCTTGGAGTTACTAGCATCTACTTGGCCAGAGCATCTACTAATAACGGAGAGCATGCAAGATCATAAATAACATATGCATGAAGATAACATGATAGATTGATAATCAGAAGACATAACATTCAACATTCATCGGATCCCAACAAACACAACATGTAGCATTACATAAAGATGATCTCGATCATGTAGGGCAGCTCACGAGATCTAAACATGAGGTACAATGTGGATAAGACAACCATCTAGCTACTGCTATGGACCCGTAGTCCAGTGATGAACTACTCACGCATCACTTCGGAGGAGGGCATGGTGGTGTAGACCCCTCCGGTGATGAATTCCCCTCCCGGCAGGGTGCCGGGGAGAGCTCCAGAACCCTTCCGATCTCGGGATGAAGATGACGGCGGCCTCGGGTGTTTCTCGGGACGAAGTGGTATCTTTTTAGGGTTGACGTATCTGAGGGATTATATAGGAAAAAGGGCGACGGCGGTGGACGCCCGAGGGGCCCACACTAACCCAGGCGCGGCCAGGGGGCGCCACCCTATGGTGTGGCCCCTCTGTGCCCCCCCTCCGGGACTCTTAGGGACTCCGTGGAACCTTCGGGAATTCTAAGACTTTCGGGCTTCGAATTTTCCAATTCCGAGAATATTTTCAGTTAAACTTTTCTGAAACTTAAAACAGCAGAAAAAAGGGAACTGGCTCTGTGGCATCTTATCAATAGGTTAGTCCCGGAAATCGGTAAAAATGACATAAAGTTTATAGCAAACATGTAGGAAATAACATGAAATCAACATGGAACATCGGAAATTAAGGATATGTTTATGACGTATCAGTTATCTCGTTCCCTTATCCTTTACTTGTGTTTGTATTGCATTTATTGTTGTACTTGTGGAGAATTTACCTTTGTGTAAAGCCTAATCTTGAAGAAAAATTAAAATTGATCGTAGCACCTATTCACCCCCCTCTCGGTGCCCTTACTATCCGTTCAACAGGAACTGACTCTATGGCATCTTCTCAATAGGTTAGTCTTAGGAAATCGATATAGAAGACATAAAGTGTAAAGGAAACATGTAGCATATCGCATGAAAAACAACATGGGTGCTGCCGGCCAACCCAGAGGTGGGTTGTTGCCCGCGCTCGATGTGGTTGAGCACGGCGGTGAGGATGCGCCCATCCCCACTCCACCATCGCGTCCTCCCTGCCGAGTTCTTGATTGGTCGGCGCCAGCGGTGGGCCGTGGTAGTCGGCGAGCTGATCCTCGCGGCGGTTGCGGAAGAAGGCGGGCTGCCAGGGGTAGTTTTGGTGGTGCCTGGCAGGCTCGGCGCGCTGCTCCGGCTTCATGGCGGCGCGCGGGTCCTGGATCACTGTCGGGAACTCATCCGGCTTCGGCAGGGGCGGCACGAGGTATCCAGCGACGCTGATCCGCCATTAGCCATGTACGCGGGTGTCCGGCGGGACTGGGTACCCCGCCTCATACAGGAGGCGAACCACCTCCTCTTGCAACCAACGGCGGCCGAAGTTGTTTCCCGCTACGCCGTCTCCGAGGAAACGCTCCCCCATGGCTTCGGGATCTCCAGCGAACGAACCAGAGTGGGGAGGCGAGGAGGAGAGAAGGCAAGAGCAGGTGTGTGGAGCGGCGAGGCACATCGGTGGCCTTTTAAAGGCGACGAAGGAAGGGACATGAGCGTGTGGAGGCGCCATTACTCGCCTCAGAATACTTACCGGCGGTCGTCATTACGTCGGGAGGAAACTGAGGCGCCAGGGCAATGACACGTTCGCCCACTGCAGCGAGGGCCTGCCAGTGGGGGAAAATGGCACGGCCGTTTTACCGTGTTTTTATTCCGCCTAGCGCCCCTAGCGCGCTGGGTTCGGCCTGGGTTCGACGACACTATTTTTGGCCCAAACCGTCGAATTTTTGGCTGCTAGGGGCGAGTGGGCGAATTTTTTTCCGCCGACGCAAAACATGGCCGAAAGGTGGCCTGGGAGGGGGGGCGCCGTGGGGAGGCGAGTAGAGATGCTCTTATAGCAAACCCAGTTTACGACATAATCGCTAGCCAGGCTACCTGCCAGTTTGCCACTCTTTTTGTCAACAAGGAACCACTGGTATTAGATAGTACAATAGGTTGCAGCACTATTACAACACAATATTGTATCTTTCACCGTCAGGAACAATACTACCTAGTGATGACCCACAAGTATAGGGGATCGCAACAGTCTTCGAGGGAAGTAAAACCCAAATTTATTGATTCAGCACAAGGGGAGTCAAATAATATTTATTAGCCTTAAAAACTGATTGTCAATTCAGCTGCACATGAAAGTAGACTTGCTCGCAATAATTTATCAGTGGTAACAGTTTTATAGTAGCAATAGAAATAAAATAACATCATTAGTAAAATAGTAACAGCAGTAGCAATCGCGGAAAACAGCAGGATGGGAAGTACCGTAGGCATAGAGGGAATGGATGGACGGGCATTGCATGGATAACATAGGTCATGTAATAATCTAACATGGGTATTGCAGATAATAATAATAAAGCATCCAACTTCTAGGAAAACCATAGGCATGTGTTCCAATATAGTCATACGTGCTCGCAATGAGAAACTTGCACAACATCTTTTGTCCTACCAGACGTGGCAGCGGGGCCTCTAGGGAAACTACTGGTAATTAAGGTGCTCCTTTTAATAAAGCACCGGAGCAAAGCATTAACACTTCATGAACACATGTGATCCTCACATCACAACCATCCCCTCCGGTTGTCCCGATTTCTGTCACTTTGGGGCCTCGGGTTCCGGAAAATGACATGTGTAAACAACTTGTAGATATGATCAAGAAACATAATTATACTCATGAAACAATAGCATGTTTAGATCTGAGATCATGGCACTCGGGCCCTAGTGACAAACATTAAGCATAACAAGTTGCAACAACGGTAGAAAACACTAACAAGGGATACTAGGCACTATGCCCTAACAATCTGGAATTATTACATGATCGATTTCATCCAATCCCTTCCATCCCTCTCAGCCTACATCGGTGTTTACTCACACATGGACGAAGGAATCATGGATGGTTGATGGAGAAGAGGTGGCGGTGTTGATGGCGATGATCTCCTTCGAATCCCTGCCCCGACAGGGCGCCAGAATAGGAACTTCTGATCCCCGAATCGACTTTCGAGGTGGCGACGACACTCAATTGTGTTTCTATGGAATATGACGAACCCCCCTCGGTTTTTAGGTTACAGGGCATAAGTAGTCGCAAGGGGAGCCTGAGGGGATACCTGGGTTGCCCACACCACCTGGCGGCACGGCCAAGGGGGCGCCAGGGGGGGTGTGGCCCCCTCCTGGCCCCTCTCCTGGCCTCCTTCTGGCTCCCGGGGTCTTCTGGTGTTTTAAGCTCAATGGGATCTTTTTTGGGCAATTTCCCGAAAGTTGATTTTTCTGCACAAAAACGAGACACCAAGGTAATTCTGCTGAAAACAGCGTTAGTCCGTGTTAGTGGTATCCAAAACTCACAAGTTTAGAGGAAAACAATAAGAAAAGTGTTCGGAAAAGGAGATACGTTTTGGACGTATCAACTCCCCCCAAGCTTAGCTTATTGCTTGTCCTCAAGAAATTCAGTGACAACTGAGTGCGATAAAAGACTTTTACAAACACATTTGTTTCATATGATGTAAATATACTCACTATATGATCAAGTGCTGAGGCAATTCATAATAAGATGTATACAAGATAAAAGTCACCTAACAGTTATGCAAACCATGAAGAGATGCCAACAAACTAATAATGAACAACATGAAGTATATCAATCTGCAGGATTGCAATGCTCATAATAGGGTATGATAAAGTGTACTCGCTTGCCCTTAATAATGGAGCAAAACATAAATTCTAGGGCACCTCTGAAGTTCAAATGAATACTAGAGATATCAAAGATACAAGTATCAAAGTTATACCACAATCAACCGTGTTTTGGGACAAGCACATTACACTAAGAATCACAGTCATGCTCTCAAGAAGGTGCATAAAGCGAGAAGGTTAAGACTCAACATAAAAATAAAAGAAAGGCCCTTCGCAGAGGGAAGCAGAGATTAACTCATGTGCTAGAGCTTTTTATTTTATTAAACAGAGGTATTGAAAACATTATTAAGAGAGGTGTATGCTTATGTCAACGAATGGTAAACAGACAATACAGTACGTCACAAGCCAACTAGACTTCACAAGAGCGGCTCCCATAGAAGGACGCATATGGGTAGAAGGTCATCCCTCTTTCTCTTTTGTTTACACAATTATGCTTTGACTGATAAATCAGGGGAAAATAGTGAAGAGAATTTGTTGTATTAATTTGGGGCTAGGCACCCCGCTGCTGGCTCTTCTATCATTTGGATAAGAGAATGAAGCCACTAGTCCAGGGTGTGAAATCCAATCAACAAGTGAGATACAGATTCTCTATTTACGTCCTCATGAGCTAAAATAGGGGCACACAATAGGAATAATTTTTCGAAGGTTTTAAAGGTAGCACACGAGAAATTTACTTGGAGTGGCAGTTAAATACCACATATATAGGTAGGTATGGTGGACACATTTGGCAAACTTTGGTTTTTGGGATTTGGATGCACGAGTAGAGCTCATACTCAGTACAGTTGAAGGCTAGCAATAGACGGGGAGCGACAATCAAGAGAGCAACAACTGTCATAATCATGCTTGCGACAAAACAAAATTAAGAGGGGAATAAAAATGATACAAATACTCTGCGAAAAAATAAATCATCGAGGCTTAATTGACTTTTTGTTTTCAGTCATAGCATGCGTGAGCATGTGCCAAGTCAATCCAAGCGAAACAATCAGAGGAGATACCACAATGTCATACCCTTCTATGAATAAAACAATACAAGCAAACATTCATACGACATGCTATCTTATATTAATAAGTTGGAACTAAACATGTGAGAGCACGAACTACCAAGCATCAATTAAATAACATACACCTTACATGAATGAACTAAGCATGTTCACACGAATGAGTATATGTACAGAAATAAAAACAAATAGAGTTCATACCAGCCTCTCACCACAACTTGGATTGTCGTAAATCATCATTACTTCCCTTCACTTGTGTGGATCGAATAATATAGAATGATAATCAAGCTCCGGTGGAGACACGGAAGTCCAGTGAACTCTGCATTAAACTTTACAAAACCAAATAAGAACAACAAATATTTTTGGGTTTTCGAATTGAAGCAAGAACAGAAGGAAACAAGGAAACAAAGCAAAATATTTTTGGATTTTTGAATACTAAACCGAAACGAGAAGGTAAAGAAAACCAAAAAAAGAAACTAAAGAGGCAAACAAAGAGAAACAACAGAAATATTTTTGGTCTTTTTGTGTTTTGGAAAACAAGAACAAAACAATAAAACAAAGAGAAATGAAAGAAGCGAAAGAAAACGAAAACAAACGAAAGAAAACAAAAAACATCGATATACAAAGAACCGACCAAACATGAAATATAAATGAGTGTGATGTCGGTATACCTCCCCCCAAGCTTAGGATTTTGTCCTAAGTGGAGATCAATCACGGCGCGGGAAGTATCCCCACTATGGTGGGTTGTCCCTCGCATGGTCGTACTTGGGCGCCCAAGAAGAAGATGAAGCAGCAGGCGCATAGTCATATCCGGAGTGCTGGTACGGAATCCCCACAGTGCCGGAGGGCTGGAGGAAATCACTATCGCCCCCTCTCCGGAATCCTCCCCATGATGGGGTGGTGCTCAATGTATGCGTCCAGCTCACTCCCAGAAAGCATCCATCCTTGCCTGTCATTAAGATTAAACAAAATAGGTGCATGCAAAAGTACTTCCCTAACACTTTTAGTCACTCTCCACCCGGATTGTTTGGAGAAAGTTATTTCAAAAGATAAATTGTTCAGGTGAGCATGGGTAGAAAGAAACTTATGTTGAATCATGGAAACAAGGTCCAGCCTCTTTAAGGGAAACTGCAGGTCTAGAGGGTGTGGCTCCAAACCATGAAAAGCTAGCAAGCGTGAAGCAATAAGACCTCCACAAATTCCGCCCTTCTCACGGTTAAGAGAGAGACGGTAAGAAATTAAAGCACCAAAGTTATAGGATCTATCACGTCTTAAGGCAGCTGACCTAAAATCCAAATCATAAACAAATAGCTTGTTGGTAGTTTTTCTAGCTAACACACATTTAGAAATAAAATAAGCAAAGTATCGAATGCTAGGAAGTTGAATTTCTCGTATTTTACCACTCTCCCCCGTGAAGCTTCTGCATTGGAAAATCTCCTCATATAAATACAGCAGTGGTTTAGGCTGCCCTCTTATCTTCTCACATGAACCCTACTCTGGTACCTTGATAGCTGCACAAAAATTACTGAAAGGAAAGTCTACAACTTCATTGTAAATTTTATAATGGACCATAGGGTTAGTTGAAGACCATCTAAAGTGAAAATCTTGCACCACAGACATAGTCAGTTTAACATGTTGGATTGGTTCATCCTCAATGAAGCGGTCAAATCCTGCATTATGCACAAGAGTATAGAAATCCTGCAGAATTCTCGTAATTCGCATGAATTCCTGGCATGAATAGATAGATGGAAACGGTCTTTCTTCACGGTGCACACTCATCACCTCATGCAACTCCAACTCATGCTGGTTTAGTTGATGTACATTGTGCTCCATCTCTGATTTTTTTTAACAATCATCACAAAAATTGATTTCAAGCAACTATAAGGTGGAAACTACCATATAGACTTATAGGAGAGCTAAACATGCATCAAAACTACATTATTTATACTCAAATCAAGGCTGCAAACTCACATAATCTGTCACCTACAGTACCAATATACTCAAGAAATACTCTACCAAACAAAATTCTACTTGGATAATCGGAGGAGTCACATACCGGAGAGCAAATGCACCAAATTTCAACACAAATGATGGGCTGAAAAAAGAGATCAAAAAATCTCGAGGAAGAACAGCAAGAACTCGGGTTCCAGGAAATGTTTCGAGATTGGGAGGTGAGAGAAGGAACTTTGGCAGGGGGAGACTTAGTGGGGGGCCAGGGGGCCCCACACCATGTGCTGGCGCCACCAGGGGTAGGCCGCGCCACCCCATGGTGTGCCTGACTGGTGGTTCCCCCTGGGGCCTCCCAGGTGGCTCTCTGCCTCATTTTTATGTAAAAAAATGTTATAAATTTTCTGGAATTTTTCGAGAAACTTTATTTTTGAGGTCTTTCCAGAATTTTAATAATTAATAAAAACCAGAAAAACAAAAGTGAAAAGGTGGAAAACAAAACCAAACCCAGAACTATAGAGGTTCTATGACACTCCAATGGAAAAATAACCAAGGAAAACAAAGGTGGAAGTGGTGAAAACAAAATTATGGGTGGTGAAAACATGCATAACCACAGTAATCAGGGTGACAACATCAGTAAAACATGAATATGGGTGATGGAAAACAAAATTGTACTAAAGTAGCAATGTGATAACAGAAGTAAACATGGTGAAAACATAATGGGGAAGGTGAAAACATTGTCCTCTTCATTCAAAATTATTTTGTTAACAAGGGTGATCAAGTCTTGTTACCAGAACAATTAAGCAAAACTTTGCTAATCACTAAATAATTATGTTACCTCAACCTTGATATACATAGTCCCAATCATAATAATTTCATATTCCTTTGGTGGTACTGGAGTAGGACAATAAAATTCTCCAATCTTGATGGTCTCAATATTTTCAACTGAGTTTAAACCATATCTTCTATCAATCTTCTTGGGAAAATAAACAATATGCTCTTTATCATTAACATTAAAAGTTACTTTTCCTTGATTGCAATCAATAACAGCCCCTGCAGTGTTAAGAAAAGGTCTCCCAAGAATAATAGACATATTATCATCTTTAGACATTTCCAACACAACAAAGTCAGTTAATATCAAATAATTAGAAGCAACTTGAACATGAACATTCTCACATATACCAACAGGAATAGTAGTAGATTTATCAGCCATTTGCAAAGATATATCAGTATGTATCAACTTTTCCAGAGAGAGTCCCTTATAAAGAGAGAAATGTATAAAACTAACTCCAGCTCCCAAGTCACATAAAGCAGTTCTAACATAATTATTTTTAATAGAACAAGGGACAATAGGAATACCAGGATCTCCAAGCTTCTTTGGAACCTTGCCATTGAAAGAGTAATTAGCAAGCATAGTAGAAATTTCCTATTAGGAATTTTGCTTTTGTTAGAGACAATATCGTTCATGTATTTAGAATAAGGAGGCAGTTTAATAGCATCAGTCAAAGGGATTTGCAAAAATAGAGGTTTCATCCACTCACAAAACTTGTTGTAATGTTCTTCTTCCTTTGATTTGTGTTTCTTATTAGGAAAAGGCATTGCTTTTTGTACCAAAGGATCTCTTTCATTACCATGTTTATTAGCAATGAAATCCTCCTTAATATACTTTACAGTTTTAATTTTCTTTTCAGGTTCAACTACAGTTTCTTCTTTATAAGAAGCATCACTTTTATCATTACCACTTTCAGTTTCAGCATCAGAAATAGATATACTATTAGGATCTTTAGCAGGTTCAGGAGATTCTACAAAAAAATTATGTCTCTTCTTCTTTTTCTTAGAAGGAGAACTATTATTTTTAGGTTGCTGAGAATCTTGTTCAATTCTTTTAGGATGTCCTTCAGGATACAAGGGGTCCTGAGTAGAAACACCACTTCTAGTAATTATTTCACAAACATGTTTATCTCTAGAAGCATTAGCTAGCATATCTTTTTGCACTTTAGTAAGTTGATCAATTTGAGTTTGAACCATTTGAAAATGTTTAACAAGCATTTTAACATCATTAGAGGTTCTCTCAATAATACCATTCAAATTATCAATAGCTCTAGAGATTTCCATAAGATGGTTTTGCACTCTCATATTAAAATTGTCTTGCTTAACAACATAATTATCAAATTCATCTAAGCATTGATCAGGTGGTATAGAATAGGGAATATATCTATTATAAAAGTATTGGAGAGATTGTACCTCAACAGTTGATGGATGAGGAATAGACTTACATAATTCTTCTATAGCAGGTAAATTCTTCACATCTTCAGATTTAATACCCCTGTTAAGAGATTTCTTGGCTTCCTTCATCACTTCATCATTTAATTCAATCATCCCTCTCTTCTTGGGTGTTGGTATTGGTGTTGGCTCTGGTGTAGCTGTAGGCTCAGGTATATTCCAATGATCATTATTTTTGGCTATTTTAGCCATTAATTCCTTAGCTTCTTCTCGAGTTCTTTTCCTGAAAATACAACTAGCACAACTATCCAGGCATGTCCTAGATTCAACAGTTAGTCGATTATAAAATATATCTAGGAGCTCGTTTTTAGGTAATGGATGTCCATGGCTAGCTCTTATCAAAGAACAAAACCTTGTCTAAGATTCACACAATTTTTCTCCTTCAATTTGCTCAAAGTTAAAGATATCCTACACAGTGGCATCTTGGGCACCAGCAGGAAAATATTTTTGAAAGAAAGCATTAACCAAATCCATAGGATCAGTAATAGATCGAGGTGACAGATTGTTAAACCAAGTTTTAGCTTCATCTTTCAATGAAAAAGGGAAGATCTTGGTAACAAAATAAGTACACAGTTTAGTATCATCAGAAATTAAACCACTCAAAGATGAAAGCTCATTCATGTGTTCCATAGCACTTTTACTTTCAGGTCCACAAAAAGGTTCCTTCTCAACAATAGATATATAAGATAACTCTAGAGAGAAATCATAATCCTTGTCTCTAATGTGTATGGGAGATGTGGCAAACTTAGCATCAAGAGAAGATTTATATTTCACAGCATGTCTTGCAAGAAGACTCTTAAGAGCACTTGCACCAGTAGTAGCACGAGATTCTTCAATAAAATCATCATTAAGTTCAATATAAGTTTCATCAAGATCATCAATAGGCTCAGGTGAATTAAGAGGTGTACCAATATTTTCAACAGAAATTTCAGCATTTTCAATTTGTTTGGATTTAGCAATAGTACCATCTAGGAAAGGACCTAGAGAACCAGTATCATCAAGCATAGTAGAAGCATCATCAAAAGTATCAGAAACATTTTCAGACTCAGCAGAAGTAACAATACGTGTAGCATGTGGTGGAATAAGAAGCTTACTCATAACAGACGGTGAATCAAGAGCAACAGAGGTGTTCAGAGTTGTACCTCTTCTTATAGTGGATGGTAATATAGAGACTTTTCCATCGCGAGTCTTGCCCATGATGAATGGATTGCAGCAAACAATATCACGATCAAGTGAGCAAATAAATAAATCTATGCTCCCCGGCAACAGCGCCAGAAAATAGTCTTGATGACCCACAAGTATAGGGGATCGCAACAGTCTTCGAAGGAAGTAAAACCCAAATTTATTGATTCGACACACGGGGATCCAAAGAATATTTATTATCCTTAACAACTGAGTTGTCAATTCAGCTGCACCTGAAAGTAGACTTGCTCGCAACAATTTATCAGTGGTAACAGTTTTATAGTAGCAGTAGAAATAAAATAACAATAGTAGTAAAATAGTAACAACAGTAGCAAGCGCGGATAACAACAGGATGGGAAGTACCGTAGGCATAGAGAGAATGGATGGATGGGCGTTGCATGGATAACATAGTTCATGTAATAATCTAACATGGGTATTGCAGATAATAATTATAAAGCATCCAACTTCTAGCCAAACCAAAGGCATGTTTTCCAATATAGTCATACGTGCTCGCAATGAGAAACATGCACAACATCTTTTGTCCTACCAGCCTGTGGCAGTGGGGCCTCTAGGGAAACTACTGGTAATTAAGGTGCTCCTTTTAATAAAGCACCAGAGCAAAGCATTAACACTCCGTGAACACACGTGATCCTCACATCACGGCCATCTCCTCTGGTTGTCCCAATTTCTGTCACTTTGGGGCCTCGGGTTCCGGATAATGACATGTGTAAACAACTTGCAGATATGATCAAGAAACATAATTGTACTCATGAAACAATAACATGTTCAGATCTGAGATCATCGCACTCGGGCCCTAGTGACAAGCATTAAGCATAACATGTTGCAACAACGGTAGAAAACACTAACAAGGGATACTAGGCACTATGCCCTAACAATATGGTATTATTACATGATCGATTTCATCCAATCCCTTCCACCCCTCTCAGACTACAACGGTGTTTACTCACACATGGACACTAGCGAGTTTCAAGGTGGCGACGACACTATGTTGTGTTTCTGTGGAATATGACGAACCCCCTCAGTTTTTAGGTTACGGGGTATAAGTAGTCGAAAGGGGAGCTCGAGGGGTGCCTGGGTGGCCCACACCACCTAGCGGCGCGGCCAAGGGGGGCGCGAGGAGGTGGTGTGTCCCCTCTGGCCCCTCTCATGGCCTACTTCTGGCTCCCGGGGTCTTCTGGTGTTTTGAGCTCAATGGGATCTTTTATAGGCAATTTCCCGAAAGTTGATTTTTCTACACAAAAATGAGACACCAAGGTAATTCTGCTGAAAACAACGTTAGTCCATGTTAGTGGTATCCAAAACTCACAAGTTTAGAGGAAAACAATAAGAAAAGTGTTCGGAAAAGGAGATACGTTTTGGACGTATCACCTAGCTAAATAAATGAGCGAAAAATACTGAAGAAGCATGATGCTTATAGCTAAGAGTACAATCGGAACCTATCAGAGGATCCGTCGAGAACTCGGACTCAACAAACCTGGAGTCGTTCTCTTGGAGGGTCTCTTGCAATGTAAACAACCGTAGAGCCAGCGGCTCAACCGGCAATCTCATTGGTAGATGCCTATCAGGTTGGGATTGAGCTATATATCTGAAGGGCCTTCAACAACCTCAACCCGATGGGGAGGAGGTGGTGGTGTTGGATATATGTCTTACTGACAATAATATTTAGTTATTATTCTATCTCTAAGTTCAGAATTGAGATTATATCATCGTGCTATGACCCCTATAGAATTTGAAAAGTGAGTTTTCAAAGGAGAACCTTTGTGCGGGTTGTGAAGACATAAACAAACAAGAGTTCCTTATCTTGTCTCTGAGACTAGCTTATGCTTGGTGATATGATCACGTTTTCCTGATCATGGACTTTGATAAAGTCTAGCAAACATTAGAGTATATTATTGGGGTAACAATAGTACTGAACCGACCCAAGTATATGATCTTGCTAAGAGACTATTTTTTTTAATATAAGTAGAAAAATACATATGGAGTTGTTACTGACTAGGATTGCTATACTATGAGAATATCTAGTGACCGCACAATCGACATCTATACTTTGGATGTCTTCAACCGTCCACCATAAGAGGGGATCATAACATTGCCGTCTAGGTATAATCTAGAGCGTGTAAAGGAACTGAGATCGTTCAAGAGTAGTACTTATCTCCTCCATACGATGGAGAGACACATGCTCTGTGCCCTCTCAGTATCACCGATGTCAACCAATCGCCTGACCAAACATAGTGTTATTTAGCACAAGGACATCATGGATACGGATGGCAAAGGAGAATGATTTTGGTACGAGTTTCATATGTGTTCTGATCAAATGGTTTGATCAGACTAGAGAACATAGTCTCACCTCATGATATCATTGGTATTATGAAGTTAAGAGAATAAGTGCAATGAGTGACTAAAAGGTTCCCCCGTTCTCCATGAACACATAGGAGCCATCATGGGGGTCCACAACTCCGTTGTTGGTTATTGTTTGGTAAGTTCCCGAACATGTTTGTGTGTTATTGAGCCTTTATGGGTCACATGCTTAAGCCGTTTCAACCTTTAATTGAGAGAATAAAGTTGTTCCTCATGGTTTTATGAATGTTTGATGTCAATACGATGTCACAGAAATAAGTCTGGTGTTAGTCGGATGGGTTTCAGGGAAGTTACTATAAGAGAGAAATAATGTCGGTGGGAGGCATGATTTTACAGGAGACTAAACAGAGGACATGATATGTCCCGGAATATTATAAATATGTTTCTAACATCAGTAGATAAATTTGATGGTTTTATATATTGGGGTCACAGTGTTCCGGAAGAGTTTCGGGAAAAACCCAAGAAGGGGAGAGTGTCGGATGGGAGCAGATTTGCCCCCATGGCTGCATCACATTTTGGGGGCTTCCAGGTGGGCTGTAGGTCACCACACTAGGCGCACTATCCTCCCCTGGTCCCTTCCTTATTTGGTTTGAAAAAAAAAGACCAAAAAGGAAAAAGAGATAAAGGGAAAAGGGTAGAAGGGGGTGGGGGATTGGACTCCAATATGGAGTCCAATCCGATTTGCAGTGGGAAGGGGGTGCGGCCACCTCCTTGGTGGGGACACCTCCTTGTGGGTTGGGAGCTGGACTTCCTCCCCCCAAAGCAGGTCTCCCCCTTCCTCCACCTATAAAAGTACCCCAAATCCTTGATGCAAAACATATCAATTGGCTCTCAAGCCTCTCTCTCTCTCTCTTAGAATTATGGCCTATAATTAGACTATCTAATTCGATCCCCTATAATTAGATTAGGCCTTCTTCTAATTAGGTTTTTAGGTGTCCTCTCCTAATTAGACCTAACTTCTAGAATCAAATAGTTCTAATCACAGTTGATTAGAGATACCAATTAGCGACGCCGAAAGGCTGTCTCTCTTCATTGGTCCCGAGTCCTGGATGGCGGAGCACTGGAGAATTGACATGAGCATTCACGTGCACACCATAAGAGGGATTACACATGTAATCCTTGACGAGGGAATCTTAGCGACATCCTCTCAATTAGGCCTAATTGTGAGGATCTATGATTGTTCAGAACTCTTCTACGGCTACATTGATCTTCCACTGCCCGATGAGTCATGATATTGGATCATTGCATGTATGCGCATGCATTGGTATCTGCATACTGATCTTGGATTACATAAGGATTTTTTTTAAAAAAATCTGTAACGTACACCACTAGTGGTATCAGAGAAGACTATGCGTATATGTTATTTGATCTAGAACACAATTTTGTGTGTGTATTGCATAAGTTTGTGCAAGTATATTAGAAATTTCTCTAATATTCAGTTTATTTTTGTTGCTTCCCAATAAGTTGTGTTTGTTTTGTTACCGACGACATGGTGTGGATTTCTACAAACTTCTCGCGATCCTTGGATGCTCGAATTGTCCCTGGTATATCTCGCGTGATTCAAAGAAGTGCTTCAGTAGCTTTGGAAATCATCATAGTTGGTCTCATATAACTGCATGTTGGAAAGGGCATGTGGATTGGATCCACATGGGGGTCATGGTTATGAATAAGTTTAGATTGACACTCTAGATGTTTTCATAATGTCTATGTTTCCATCACCGCACAATGTCAATCTAGCAATGAGAATAAACATACCTCGATATACATAGGTTATGACGATAGTTGATCGTAGAACCTCCAGCCACACAAAAACTTGCAAACAAATCGTTAGAGATGTCTAACTTGGTTTTGTAGGGTGTGCGTGTGATTTGGTATAGCTATCTTGTTACTATGTTTTGACATGATGGTCAATACCAAAGGATTCTCATTGTTCGACATCGAAAATTAGGCATTCATCGTGGAGCTCAGGAGGAAGTACATGACATGAGAAAGTGGTCGTTTCTCTGTCATGGAAAGGCTTGAAATTGTTTTCACCGCAGCGGAATTTTCTCGGATTTTCTGCTATGGTGAGAATAACAAAGATGGAGGATCCTCGTTGGAGATACATCAAGAAAATCCCTGAAGAACAAAGGCTATACTGAATCACATGAATTTATAAATTTCTTGTGATGTTTATTCTTTGTTGTTTGCACCTTGATTAGAGTAGTCGTTTAGTAGGGTGATTCTTGATGGTGAAGTGATCACACACTTGTTGGTAGACCCCAAGCGGAAGATACGATGTAGTCCAGCGGAAATTTTCCCCGAATTAAGGAACCGGGGTTATCGAACCGGTCCTTCATAGTCTTGGAGAAGGTTGCTTGTTGTCTGGCGCGTCACCAAGCATGGAACCTGCACACAAACACAGACTCTCTCTTGCCCCAACTTTCCGGAAGGTTTTCAATCTTCCGGTCTTTCTGAAAATGAGAGAATTAAACGTACAGAGTTTTGGACAACAATAAAAGTAACAACGAAACATCGAGGAAACAAAAATGAAAATTTCTTAAAAGAAGGTTGCAATATGAGGAAAATAGCACCGGCGACCATAGGTTCACTAGTGGTGTCTCTCCAAAGAAAACAAACATGCTGGGTGAACAGATTATAGCTGGGAAATTTACAAATCATGAATGTATAACAATACTATTATGAACATATAAAGTTCACGGGTTCTAACATTGTAGGCATTGCGTCAAGGCATATGGACTGCTATACAGCATGCATCGATATCTAAAAGTCCACCTCAAGAAAGCTATCCAGCAAATCTCTCTGGTATTAAGTTGCATCAACAAAGTGATTGCTTTGTGTGCAACAGACAAATGCATTGAACAAGTACGTAATGTAAGTAGTGATCCTCATCTGTAGACAAGAGCACCGCTGTTTTCTCCCTAGTAGCAACAACACATCCCCCATCTGTCACTCGGGCACAGATGTAAGGGAGGAATGAACCTACCATCAAGCATATAAACCCTCTCTTGGAGGTGAAAACAACTACACGTGGCCAAGGTAATCATAAACACCGGAGAGCATTTCAAGACAAAATTAAAACTCTCTACAAATATAAGTGAATCATCTCAGATTGACATGAACAAAATAATCATAATCTCATGGTTCATCGGATCCCAGCAAACACAACATGCACAATTACATAACGGTGGTGTCGCTCATGTGAGGCAGCTCACGAGACTCTAAACTTGGAGGCAGGGATAGGACAACCATCTAGCTATTGTTATGGACCCGTAGTCCCAAGATGAACTACTCACGCATCTGTCCAGAGGTGATCATGGCGATGTAGAGGCCTCCGATGACGATTCCCCTCTCTGACAGGGTGCCGAAGCAGGATTCCAGAAGCCCTAGATTGGACTTTCGAGGTGATGGTGCCTCTCTGTATGTTTCGTGGAAAATAACTCTGTCCCCGATTTTTTTAGGGTTGAAGGAAATTTATGGGCAAAGAGGCACCAAGAAGCAGTGGCCAGGGGCGCTAGGGGCCCACCAGGCATGACCTAGGGTGGGGCCACGCCTGGCCCCCCTGGCCCTCGTCCGGCTCTTCTTTGGACTCTGTCTCCTTTCCGGGTAAAAAAATGATCTCCATGAATTTTCATCCCTTTAAGAGTATATTTCTTGAAGAACTTTTCTGGAATAGAAAAATTGTAGAAAATAGCAACTGGTGGGGCATCTTGTAAATAGGTTAGTTTGTGAAAACATCCGTAAAATGAAGGAAAATGATATAAAACATGAGGAAAACAAAAGGTATTGGGTAGAAAAAAAGCATGGAGCATAAAAAGTTATAGATACGTTTGCAACGTATCAATTCCACACATAGAAATATCAAGGTTGTTTGTGTTCTCCCATCCCGTAGCAACCATCATAAAAGACTTGGGTTTGCATCCATCACTTATATCCAAGGGTCAACACATTCTTATCCTCTGCAGGCGGGTAAGGATTGAGGACTTGTATCCAAGGATCAGTCCATACAAGGGGTATCAGATGGTTGTCTTGACGGCCAGACATAAATAATTATGATCTCGGAACACATTCATAGAAACATGAGCAAGAATCACATGTAGTGATTGGCATAGTGGCGTACCCTTTAGGTTATGATTGGTTGAGATGTATACATTCTTCTAGTAATAATTTAATGTGGATCTCGTATCACTGAAAGTTGATTTTGAGGAATATCAATTTCAGTGGGAGCATATCTTAATTTCAATTTTATTGAATTAAGTAGTACAAAATTAACTTTGAACTAAAAAGTCTAAATAAACTTGTTTTATTGTAGAGATGAATCCCGTTGAAAACATACATCTGAATGAGTTGTTGGGGATAAATAAATTAACTAAGAAAAGTGTGAACTTTTGTGAATGGGTTCATGATCCGAGAGCTGCTATTAGAAGTCTTGAGGTAGAGCTTGTGCTAGACAATGAAGTCTTGACACCTGACAGGGAATATTCTCCATTAGGGGATGATGAGTGTCTATTTTATGTGATCATGCTGGAAAAGGGTGAGTTCTGAGCTAGGTGATTGTTACCCACACTGTCACCCCTTCCGTCTCATAGAAGTTTTAATGGTTCGGTTCTCCATGCAAGTCTTTCTTGCGCGTCATTAGCTTAGTGCTCAAGTGCTAGCATGCAAACTCATGTTGGTTCAATGAGGGAGCACAATTAAACGTTCATAGGGATACTGGAAAAGCTAAAGAATATTCATTTTCCAATTCCTGAAAAACAAGCAGTTGACACACTTCTCATGTCACTTCCATTAAATTATTTCGCTTTTGTGGCTTGATACAATCTAACGGAAGTGGATATGATAACTAAAAAGCTCTTGCAGATGCTCATGTCAGTTGAGATGGATATCTTCGTCCACATTGTGATGAATGCACCAATTGACGAATACAAGTGGCACATCAATATTAGTATAAGAGTTATACGAGTTATTGACATTTACTTGTCTCGAAAATATTTTTGTATTGGATACTAAAATTTATCAACTTGTAATTAATTGCAGAGTGAGAAGGAAAAAAGGCAAGAAAGGTGGAAAGCGCGGAGGGCGTAGTGGAAGATGCATTTAAAAGCGCTATACCAGCTGCATCATCTACAAAAATCAATTCAATAGAGAGGATCAACACTAGGACTTCAAAATAATAGCGAGGTTATCCTACAGGCTTTGCGGACCCGTTGCTTCGATAACCATTCGTATTGAAACAACATTGGGAATCAGAAACCATGCTCTGATACCATTTGTCGCACCCAGACTTCTAGAGGATACTCACAACCCGCTAAACAGTAGATAAATGGCTTACGGGGCATACCGGCACCCGCATCTCAATGTGAGCAGGCCAACACGTAAACGTGTGACAACCATTCTCTACTATCCATCGTCTGTGTAAACCATCCCATAGAAATCCGACTACCTCCATTGACGTACTTCATAACATACACGCATGGTACGTCAACGGCATTTGAACAAGTGATATCACAACAAATCTCTAAGACACAAAGAAATAGAAATAAGTTGCAAATAGCTCTCACTAGAGCAGAGATAGCAAATACAATCATCCAGAGGACACATGTCCCAACAATTCATCATTACATCACATCGGAAGCATCCAAAGTGTCTGAGTACAGACAAGATCCAAATAGGCCTAAGAGGCCGGAAACGAAAAGACGGAGCCCATCCACAATGTCTCGGATCCTGCCCGGGTCCGCTATCTACTCGTCAGCAGCCTCGTCATACTCCACGTAGTAGCCACCATGGGGATCCTCGGAAACGTAGTCTGCGGAAACCACAGCCCCAAAGGGGTCAGTACAGACAAGTACTGGCAAGAAAGACTCACAGGATACCAAAGTGTACCCGGCAACACCAAGTACAGATGCTTTGGGTTCAACGGAAGAATAGGTGATACAAAAGTGCGGCAGCAGGCTGCTCTAACCAACTACAGAAACACGCTACAACTTCCGGCTAAAAGAAAGGGATAAGATAGCGTATCGGAACCAACTACCCCTAAGCTCAAACAAACCCATCCTGGATCTCGCCCCTTATCCAAAGAAGCAATCCGAGGATAACTCACACAGTTGGATTAGTGAAGGTTCAAGTTATTGTGTCAATAAGCCTATTACTAGGCAACTTATTATTGATTAGGTGTAAGTTGTCTAATCCTTGTTAGCCAGCCCTATCACCAAGTCATCCATAACCGCGGACAACACGGCTTCTCGAGAAGATTTAACCCTACAGGGATGCACCAATTTGGCCGTACACGTAAGAATACCCCGCCAGGATGGAAATGCACTTCCACCAAGCGAGGCACTCAACACAACCCAACTCTTCTTCGCATCAAGCCCAAAGAACCCCGTGCAATTGAGCGCACGGCTAATCAAGCCCCACGAAGAAAAGGGGACCCTCATAGCACTCTAAGAACGTGCCTCCCTAAATGCCGACTACAAAAGTTCCACCCTGGCGCCAAGGGTTCGCACCTGTATATGCATGCGGCAAGTGGAAAACCCGAACTAAGTGTGGCGATTTGGACGAGATGCGAATCGAATCAAAGTTGCGGGGGGCGCCCATACTCGCTTCCACATGCGGTTAGCGCGCTCATCATGGATCGGAGGACAAGACCCTTTTCCTAATTAAGTTCGACACTAGCAGGCCTCAAAACCACGCCGAGCCTCCTGCCGGTGCCTTATCATCAAATTATTATTACCCCAAGCATTAACATGTTGTTGATTGAATTGAAACCCAACTATCAAACTAGACAGGTGATACGACAAAGGACAACAAGACTCGGGCGCAAACAAACCTAAGCATGCTAGTACGACACAGGCCAACAAACAACAGGGTTATAAGTGTGGAGGTAAGGCAATATCGTGGCAGCAGGGTAAACATGTGATGGGATCGGAACACAAGCATCGAAAATACTAGGCTAGCATAAAGACAACGGAAAGAATCGGTAACAAGTGAGGAAAGGCAACATAGGTAGCAAGTGAGTATACTTGCCTGAGATCCAGCAAGTAGAGGTACATCCGAAGAACTTGTCGGTGCTCACATCATCTCAACGTCCTATCCGCGAAGAAGCAACGAACTAGAACAAACACCGGATGCAACAATTACTTCTACGGCAAAAGATCCAGCATGATCAAGATATGGATGCTTGACATGCGGGGATGCAACTTAACCAATTTAAGTTGAGACAAAATCCCAACATTTAATTAGGAAGGTTTAAGTTATTTATCTAACCATCAATTTAAATGTTGATTAGCATGGAAACAATTAGTGGGTGAGCTAACCAAATTTAAATGGAATGGGGCACAAATTGTATTGAAAAGGTTGAAAACATGTATAAAATGTTTCACTGAACATTTTGAGCTATTAAACATAATTTTTGGATCATTATTGAATTTATTATGCATTTTTTCATAAGCATTTTTTATTCTGCCCCTTTTAGTAAACAGAAGGAAACATGTTCAAATTTAATTCAATTGTGACCAAATAAAATACCACTGTGTAGAGTTTGTTAATACAAAATTTTAGAGCCCAAGTTTGCTCAATTTGGGATAACGGAGCTCAAGTTATGAATTTCCAAAATTTCAAATTTTAATAGCCATTTCTGTATTTACTTATTTAGTGCAAAATTTATTACAGAAACATGTTGCAAGTTTGTTACTAACAGAAAGAGCACAAGATGCTGAATCCATAGAAATTTGAATCATTGAAATTGGAGCATTTTTCAATTTGTTATTGATTTTACAAATAA
Organism: Alopecurus myosuroides; assembly: GCA_028641055.1. Classification (NCBI taxonomy): domain Eukaryota; kingdom Viridiplantae; phylum Streptophyta; class Magnoliopsida; order Poales; family Poaceae; genus Alopecurus; species Alopecurus myosuroides. Next base: position 148,140,270 of record CM054063.1, read on the forward strand.
AGATTTAGTTCTGTTTTCTGGATTTCGAGAATAAAAGAAAATGGCCGAAACGTTTTCTACCGGGGCAGAGCCAGCCAGAGTGGTTGACAAGCGGGCCCCCGTGCCACGCGGGCGCTGACTGGGCGAGGTGGGAGCCACGGGGGACTCCGGGGTCGATGACAGCAAGGTCCCACCGCGCGGAAGTAAAAGGGAAAAAAGGGGTGGCCTTTCGGCCGGAGTGGGGATTCGATCCTGGGATCGCACGGGTGTGGACCGTGGCGCTAGCCACTGGGCTATTGTTCGATTCGTGATAGAGAAGGGCACACAGAAAAGATCAACTGTACACTGCGAGTCTTTAGTGACGAAACTGAAGATTGTTTCGTGTTCGTTCTCCTGCAGGTAGACGGCGGACGGAAAACGACGAACTGCGGACGGTGCCGCTCGACGGTGGCACCCAGAGCAACGAGGAGGGAGCAGGAAGGTGTCCCAAAGGGTGGAAGGCTCACCGTGGGGGGCTTGGGGCGACACGGGCTTGGCGAGGGATGTAGACGTGCGCCTCGAGCAGACGCAGAGGGCGACGGGGACGGCGAACTTGACGACCATGGCGAGGACGACCTGGGCAACTCCAACCCCGGATCTCCTGCGAGGATGAAGAGGGATGCACCGTGGTTCCATTCCCGGTGCAACCACGGTCTGGTGCTGTCCGTGGTGGTGGCGCCAAGCGCGGCAACTCCCGGCCATGGAGGGCCTGCTCCGGTTCAGAATTCAGACAGAGGGTGGAGGATCAGAGGAGGAAGAAGGTGATGGCGGCGGCTGAGGGAGGAGAGGGAAAAGAATAGGGCTAGGGTTCGGGGCAGGAGGGGGCGGCTTTAAGGGAGAGAGGAGGAGCAGGTGGCGTGGTGGTGCGGTGGTTCTGTGGTGGAGGGGAAAACGACAGAGGAGGCTCTCTCCTCGTGTACATCCGTACGGAGAAGAAGGGGAGAGTGGGCTGGGTCGTAGGTTTAGGTGGGCTAGGTGGGTGGGTTGGTTGGTGGCTTGTTGGGCTGGTTTTGGCCTGGTGGGTTGCTCTCTCTCTCACTCAAACATTTTTTGTTTGGTTTTTTTATTAATTTCCAGAGATAGTTTTTGCACTGTTGAAAATATTATTTTTTAGGCCACAAGCTCAACTTAGATTTTATGACAATAGGATTGGCAAAATTTTAATTGTTTGGTGAGTTTTACAATGCAGATGACATGATGATGCAAAAAGGAAAAAAAAAACACAAACTAATTGGGGGGGATCCCCGGGTGTTACACTTGGCTTCCGCTCGAGACCGTAATCCTAGGGTTGGCGAGTATAGGACGAACAACCACTTCCCAAGTGGCCTCCCATACCAGCCTTAGTCAAGTTATCCACACAAAGCTCATCTCACCACGTCATCATATCATACTAGGTTATCGCATCTCTGATTCATCAACCGGATGGAGCAGAGGTAACAAACATGTATGACTAAGCGAAGCAGATATGAGGCTCTGGCGATGCGCACAAGCAAAACTATGGCGACTAGGAGCAGTGGATCAGGATATTGAGGCAATGCAGTATATAGGTGAACTATATCTACTAGCATCAAATACTTTGTAATCGAATGCAAAGTACGAGATTCAAATGTTGTTCAAAAGCATATATGAGCAGATAAGAGGTTATGCTTGCCTTGGTTATAAGAAAATCAATAGAAATGTCTTCTCGGATAAGTGCTTGACTTGTCGGTTAAGATCAAGTATTCGCCATTGGAGTTGATGGCCTTCACTTCGGAGTCGCGTTCTACCGAGGGGGAAAACAACACCGAAAAGAAGAACAACAATCAACACATGGCATCGATGCAATGCACAACATGTATGCATGAACAATTTAATGCAATAAATAAAGCCTTAAACAGGATCGTTGGGTTGCTAGGGTTCATATGACAATTATGCAACTTTACTGAAGTTAACCCGAAATAGACCCCGGAGGGGGTTTCGGGCGATTCTGAGAGGGTGTACCAATTTAATTGCTCAAATGGGCTTGAAAACATCATAAACACGTTGCATTTGTAATTTTGAGCAAATTGGTATATAACTTTTAAGTTTCTAATTTTTGTGAATAAAAACTTATTTTTCTATTTTTAAAAGATTAAACAATATTAAGTAAAGGCCATTTTTCAACTTTCTCAAACATGATTGAAAATTACATATTTGGGTAGAGAATAATTTTCTGAACAAAACCATACTTTTACTTTATTTTTCTGGTTAATATTTTATTAGATATTATATTATCAAATTTTATTCATTTTCTGGAAAACAAACAAAACAGGGTTGTGACGTCCGGATGACGTCGTGGTGACATTAGCCGAGCCCAAAACGGCTCTGATCCCATTCGATCTCTCGAACGAGTGCATGATCCGGCAATTGGAGTCTACCACGGGGTAGAGGAGGTGCTGGCGAGCCTAAGATGGGTGGCGTCTCTTCCGAGTGGTTGCCGGAGTTGCTCCGGCGAGCACAAACCGCGGCGGCGGGTGGCGGTGCACGGTGCAAGTACGAACCAGAGGAGGATGGAGGAAGGGGAGAGCACCACCGTGCTCCTGAGGTTACCATGAATGTATTGGAGTGGTCGGAGAGATGAGGGATGGCCGGAATCCGCCGCGGCGTGAGGAGGAGGCCGGCGGCCGGACTCGGGGAAGACGGCGAAATCCGCGAGCTTAAGGCCATCCTGGCTTCTCCGCTTTCTCGTGGAGGACGAGGCGACCGAGGCGGTTCTTCGGAGCTTCTTGGAGGGGCCGCGGGTGGCCGGAATCGACGGCTACGGCGGATCACCGGAGAAGCTAGGGTTCGGGCTCACACGGAGAAGAGGCAGAGGGAGGAGGCGGCGTGGGGGAGTTGCTGCGGGTTGAGGTCGATCCAGACGTCTCCAGGGGGTCCTCATCCCCTCGCAACTGGGAGCAGGAGGTGGCAGCGGCCACCTCACCATCGTCCTCGTCCTTTTGGCCAGAGCTAGGAGAAAGGAAAAAAGAAAAGGGAATTGCAAAAAACCCCTGATGTTTGGAGAAATTACAAAAGAGCCCTTCTGCTGTTTTAAAAGAGAGAGGAATTTGAAAGTTTGGGGGCCTAAATGAACTCAGAAAAACTATCCAAAATATGTTTTGGAATCCTTATAAAAAATGCAACCTCACCATATGCCACTTTGGTGAAGTTGAAATATTTTTCAATACAATATTTTGAAACCCAAATTAAGTACTATTTGTGAGATTTTCTCAAACCATTTAAATTCACAATTTAAATTGGTTAAAACATGATTAAATTTTTGTTTCCATGCATGTATGATATGAACACACACCACACCCTTTGGTAGAAAAATAGGGATGTTACAATATTGCTGCCTTCCGAGCCCTCTTTGAGGGTGCTCTAGGAATCAAACCTAGTTTAGAGTTTTTCAAATATTGCTTTTACGTTAGACGCCAACCGGATGGGGACCGCAGATTAGTTGTTCGCGGGACCATGAATCTAATCCTCCATAGGAATAGGGAGGCATGGTTCCCCAAAGTCCCCAAATCCGGCTCCGTCAAGTGGTGGGCGGGAACATTCTTCTATTGAAAGGATGTTCCATTCTGGAAGAAGGAGACGCGCATTCCGCCATTCATTAATGGTGCTGCTGTCCCGAGGGATAGTTGGAAGGAAGATGTTGTCAAGACTCTTCCAGCAGATCTTGAGAAGATCAAACAGTAGATCACCAAATTGACGACGACAGAACTGGAGCTGAACGGGGATGACACCGCCCTTTGCTGGTTCCAGAGGCGCATCCAGCCCCTGTCTTTCCGCCAAGACAGGTTTCTATGCATGTACACCGTGACGTTGCATCTCCTTCACTGCACGCCCAACGAGCTCTCCGGACAGACCTCAAGAAGTCCGTCGGCTTGATGATTTCCGTTCGGGGTCATTACAACATGGTGGTACCGATGTTTCATGCCAACAATCCTCCCTCTCTGGTAAGTGACCTCCCCTTGACCCTTTGTCTTTGCAGTTTATAGTCATTTATGCGTTTTAACCCTTGAAGTGACATCTTTGCGGTTTTGTGAGCTTCGAGATGAGCATCTGGATCAAGCTAGGGATATGTCCGCCAAGAAGAAGCAGAAGACGGGAAGATGCGGGTGTTGGGGAAGCCGACTAAGGTTGCCGTAAGTGGTGGAAGATCCCGACAATGCCCCAATTATCAACTTGGAGGGGGGAGTCCTCAGTTCTTCGTTGTAAGTTATTTCCTTTTACGCCTTTTGCTTCCAACCTTTTTGCTTTTAGCTCTTTTCACGACTTTCCCTTTTAACTTATGGTGTTTCTGTTTGTTTCATCCTTCAGCCTGTTTCTCTGAAGCAGGAGAAAGCGAAGAAGAAGAAGGAACCAGTCTCTCGCCGTGTATACAAGTGTCACGCTGCTGCCAACGTCCCTGGCATCCTAGAACATGGACCATCCGTTGATCCGCAGGAGCCACCACAGTCCAGCCTGTCGGAGGGCTCGACGGAGGCTTTGGAAAGGGTGGCTGCCGCGACTTGTAGGTTCGTCCACCAAGATGAGGAGACGACGGATATTCCGACGTTCGAAGAATCTGAACGCTAGAAGGTGAAAGAAGAATGCTTCGATGAGCACGACTATGTGCTTCCAGGCCACGAGCATAGGTTCGTGCCTGTACCCCATTCACACTCCAGCAAGTCCCCAATAGGATGTTATGTCTATTGAGAAGGGATGACCTTCCGCCCAAAGGAGGTGATGGAGTAAGGGTTCTCCTACTTGGAGAATCAATTCCAATGATATAGCAAGGACTTCTTCTACATGCTCAGCCGTGTCTAGCTTATGAACATGGTAGGTATTCCTCCCAGACCCTGAGTAACTATTCGAGGTTTGTCGGATATGTAGTATTTGTGTTTTCGTTCTAACCATTCACTTGTCTTTTGTCCTAGAAGACAACTGAGCAAATGAACGAGGAAATCTTCTCCAAGTTGCCGGAGAGCAACAAGAAGATGCAGAAACTGGTTGGTCTTGTCAAAGACAAGAATTCTGAGGTTTCCCAACTTCGTAAGGAGATGCAAAACAATGAAGGCAACTTTTCTATTGCTTTTGCCCTTTGTCATTCCTTCCGTCTTCCAGAGTTTTATTTTGCCTCATTCCGGGTTTTGGTTCTTGCAGCCATTCTTGTTGCTGCAAAGGAGGCTCTCTCCAATGCTGGCAACACTCAGGTGCTGGAGGACGAGAATCTCGATCTTTTCAAGGAGAAGGAGCAATCCGACAAGGACCTCTAGGTTTGTTGGAAATCACTCCAAGAGTCGGAGAACAATATGGTGGATCAATCGGCAAATGATGCCGAAATCATCTAGGAGCTTCAAGAGAAGCTAGGCCAATGCCTTGATGAGATCGTGCTTGTTGGTGTAATCACACACCCATTAGGAAACCCCAAGAGGAAGGTATGATGTAGACATCAGCGAATTTCCCCTAGTTAAGGAACTAGGGTGATCAATCCAGTAGTACTTCGAAGTCTCTCAGTAGGTTGCTAGATGTTTGGCGCTTCAACAAACATGGACCTGCATACACACACAACCCTCTCTTGCTGCGAACTTTCTGAGAAGGTTTTCAATATTCTCGTCTTGCTGAAAACTAGAGAATTAATTATATCGAATGGTTAGAGAATACTAAATGAAAAAGGAAAAGTGAGCAAATGATGATGAAAGCAAGTAAACAAGGTTGTAATCAATGAGGAAAATAGGACCGGGGGCCATAGTTTCACTAGTGGTGTCTCTCCTAAGAACAATAAACATATTGTGTGAACAAATTACAGCTCTGCAATTGACAAATCATGAGAATATTCCAATACTATCATGGCAAAATATAGTTCACGGGTTCTAACATTGTAGGCATCACGTCAAGGTAAATAGACCGCCATCCAACAACATCTATTTCTAAAAGTCCACCTTGAGGCAAAAATCCAGCAAATCTCGCTGGTATTAAGTTGCAACAACCAAGTGATTCCTTGTGTGCAACAAACAAATGCAATAAGAACAATACGTAATTTAAGAAATAATCCTCATCCGTAGACAAGAACACCACTGTTTTCTCCCTAGCAGAAATAGCACATCCTCCGCCTTACACAATTATGTCACTCAAGCGAGGATGCAAAGGAGGCATGAACCCACTACCTAGCATATAAACCCTATCTTGGAGGTGCATACAATAACTTGGCCAAGGCAATCATACACATTGAAGAGAATTGCAAGATTAGATTAAATCTCTCTAAAGTTATAAGTGAAGCACTCAAAAAGACATGAACAAAGTAAACATAATTTCATGGTTTATAGGATCCTAGCAAACACAACATGTAGCAATTACATAATGGTGATCTTGATCATGTTATGCAGCTACAATATCTAAACATGGAGGCACAAGGGACATAACACCATCTAGATACTTCTATGGACCTGTAGTCCCGGGATGAACTACTCACGCATCTGTCTGAAGGAAATCATGGTGATGTAGAGGCCTCCGGTGACGATCCCCCTCTCTGGCAGGGTACCGGAGCAGGACTCGAGAAGCCCTTGATTGGACTTTCAAGGTGACGACGCCTCTGTATCTGTTTCGTGGAAAATTTCTCCGTCCCCGAAGTTTTTAGGGTTAATGTGATTTTATAGGTGAAGAGGCGGCGTGAGGCAGTGGCCAGGGGCCGACCAGGCATGGACTAGGGTGGACCCGCCCCTCGGGGTCACCTGGCTACCCCTGGCTCCCCTCCGGCTCTCCTTTGGACTCCGTCTTTGTTCCAGGCAAACAATAAATCCCGTAAAATTGTAGGACATTTGGCGAATAGTTTCTTGAGAGCTTTTCTGAAATACAAAAACAGCAGAAAAAAGAAACTTGCTATGGGCATCTTCATAATAGGTTAGTCCATGAAATCATTCAAAAACATAGTAAAACATGTAGAAAAACATGTAATAACATAAATAAAATAAGCATGGAGCATCAAAAATTATACTCCCTCCGTCTCAAAATAATTGTCTCAAAGTTGGACAAAAATGGATGTATCTAGCACTAAAATATGTCTAGATACATCCACTTTTGTCTAACTTTGAGACAATTAATTTGAGACGGAGGGAGTAGATATGTTTGGGACGTATCAACATCCCCAAGCTTAACTCCTGCTCGTCCTCGAGTAGGTAAGTGACAACAAACTAATTTTTGAGATGACATGCTACCAATACATTCTTGATCAAGTAGTAATGTAAAGCATGCAAACTAGGGTCAAAATGAATAAAATATGAAATTTATAGTTGACACCAAATGAATAATGTATAAACTATTTGGAACAATAAAGTAAGAAATTTCAATGAATCAATACTAAAAGACCATAAACCATGCATGGTATATTAGAGATGATTGAAGCATCAATCACGATAATATAATCATTCAGATCATCAAACAACCACAATAATTTTTGCCAGGATCAAGCCAAGTGATACCAATACGTAGAAGATCATCGTTTTATTTGTGCACTAAAAACAAGTAAACATTTAGCATTGGTTCCTGGCACCAGGATATTATGGCCAAGAGAACATTATGGGGGGTTTGGATGGTCAATGGAACAAAGTCTCACAAAGATGAAAGTGATCATTAGACAAGAGGAAGTCTTATAATCGAAGCTATGCAAGGAGTAGTGATTGCCACGCAACAAATTCACATAGAGCTATAAGTGTATGAAGGCTCTCTAATGGAACTAGCGGGGGTGCATCCAACTTGCTTGCTCACGAAGACCTAGAGCACTTTTGAGGTGGCTCATCATTGGAGTATACAAGAAAAGTTCAATAATGTAAGGATCCCCACATAGTTATGCAAGTAATAATATGAAAACTCTCTCCAAACCAAAGTATGGGTGCTAAACATAAGCACAAGTGTGGAATAAAGGATAGTAATGTTGACCTATATATATACAACTTAATGCCTAAGGGGGTTCGGATGATAACCTAAGGGTGGATTATTAGTCATAGATGCAGTTGGATTACGGTCTATGTATATTGTTGTAATTCCCGCACTAAATATCATAGTAGTCATCATGTCATGGATGTGCACTACGGTGCAATCTTTATTTGTCAATTGCCTAGCTGTAATTTTTTCATCCGGCATGTTATCTTTTATGGAGAGACACCACTAGTGAACCAATGAACCCCGGTCTATTTTCCTAAACTGTTAACAAACCAATACAATTTCCTGCTTTCTTTACTTACTGCAAGCTTACATTATTTTCCACACTATACGTCTAATCTTTGTTTTCAGCAAGACCGGTGAGATTGACAACCTCACTGTACCGTTGGGACAAAGTATTTTGGTTATTTTGTGTGCAGGTTCCGCGTTGTTGCTGACACCGGTGAGGCGCCATCACCATCGTCAGTGGCATCAACCTTCCAAAGATCCTCTTTCTCCTACTGGATTAATAACCTTGGTTCTTAACTGAGGGAAATTCTTACCGCTGCACTCATCACACCCTCCTCTTGGGGTTCCCAACGCACCATCCATAGTTTATGTAGCATGAATTTTTAGCACCATTGCTAGGGATTTAAAGTCAACTCTGCAAGCGATCAAGAATTTCTGGCGCCGTTGCCGGGGAGAAAGAAGTCTTCTGGCAAGGGGAGTCTCTCACTCTCAGCCTCTTTATTTTTTTATTGTCTTGTTTTTATTTTTTGTCTTGTTTTGCTTCTTTATATAAAAAACATAAAAATATTTTATTTTATAGCTGTTATTTACTTGCTTGCTTTTATGTCTAGTTTTGTTCCCGTCATTATGTCACGAGAAGAAACAATCTTCACTTTCAAGCAAGGGAGTGAGGAGAGTTTCAAGGAAGCTTGGTTTAGGATTTTTGACTCTTATAGTAAAACTGGACCCATGATGACCCTGAATTTATTTCTTAGTAGTTTTTACTTTAGTCTTGTTCTTTGCTATAGATATGCTTTAGCCTCTGCTGTAGGAGGAGACTTCCTGTATTTTTATGGGGATCAAGCTCTTAATGCCATTAAAAAGTTGATTGCAACTTCTAGCTCAGCTAGTAAATTTGATTCATCCCTTGTGAGCTTTCAGGCTAGATTAACTACTCTTGAGACAAATATATCATATTTAAAAGAAGCCTATAACCAGATTCATGCTTATTATGATTATGTGCCAATAAACTTTGAATCTTCAATGTGGATGATGACCCACAAGTATAGGGGGGGTGTATCGTAGTAATTTCGATAAATAAGAGTGTCGAACCCCACGAGGAGCAGAAGGTGTTGACAAGCAGTTTCGATGAAGGAATAACTGTAAATACTGAAAGATAAATTTTTATGGTTTTTGATATTGCAGATAAATAAAGTGCGAGTAAATAAAATATAGTAATAATAATTGGAGCAAGTGGCCCAATCCTTTCTTCAGCAAAGGACAAGCTGGTGGGTTTACTTATGATTAACAAACGTTCTCAAGGACACACGGGAGGTTTCTGTCAAGTGCTTTTGTTCCATGCCGCTGAATAATCTTAGGTGTTTTGATAAGTGTTGTGTGGGTGAACCTATACTAATGTACCCTCCCATCCAAGACTAATACATACTTGTGATTATACCCCTTGCAAGCATCTGCAACTACAAGAAAGTAATTAAGAAACAAATCTAACCACAACTTTAAACTCCGGGATCCTACGCTCCCTCGTGTAATGGTTTGCTAACGGGGGTTTAGGTTTCTGTCACTCCGGCAACCCCACAATTAGTAGCCAAATACATGATGCATTCCCCTAGGCCCATAAATGTTGAAGTATCATGTAGTCGACGTTCACATGACACCACTAGAAGAATAACACCACAACTTAAATATCAAACATTAAATATTACTCAACATTACTTCACTACTAACAACTTGACTTCTCCCATGTCCTCAAGAACAGCACGAACTACTCACAAGACATCATATGGATCATGATCAGAGGTGATATAATGGATGGTAACAATCTGGTCATAAAGTGCAAACACTGATAAATCTCACAACCATCAACTACTAACAAGTAATCCACACCGGGAGAGAGATATAATGTAAAACAACGATAGAGGCCCCTAATTGTTACATCAGGATGACGGTGGATGATGAGTGTGATGGTGCTGGTGGTGGTGATGATGATGACGATGATGACAATCTTGATGATGCCCGGAGTGATGACGGTGACGATGGCGGTGATTTCCCCTCTCCGGAGAGGAATTTCCCCAGCAGATTTCTCCCTGCCAAAGAGCTTTTCTCTCTCGGGTGTTTTCCGCCCCGAGGCGGTGGCGGAATAATTCGTCGATGATGGTACAAGGCTTAGGGTTCGCTGGGGGCCAAGTACACCAAAAATATCCACCAGGGGTGGGCCAGGGTGGCCATACCACCTGGTGGAGCGGCCAGGGGAGCGCCACCTCATGGCGTGGGCCCTTGGTGGCTCCCCTTCTGGCCGGACTCCTCCTCTGAACTTCGAAGACATCCCGGGTGTCCCCCTTCTTATTCTGATCTTCTGAAATAAGGTATCTCGACGGTGCTTTTTCCATCAGATTTCTAGTCCCGGTGTTTATTCTCAAAAAATTATGAAACATGCAAAATAAGATAAAATAACATAAGGGATGCATCATAACATGAAATATATCGATGAATAACAGAAAATTATGATATAAAATAGTGATGCAAAATGGACGTATCAACTCCCCCAAGCTTAGACCTCGCTTGTCCCAAAGCGAAATTGAACTCAGTAAACATGACCACAGGTTTATGGAGTGAAGAGCCGATAAATAAAATACGTACAAGAAGGATCACATTTATCTATACACCAATCATTATAGACATCAACTTCCTCTCATATAAGTTAACTTGAAACGAGTAATGAGAGTCACAAACAAAAATGCAAAAGAGAGAATCAAAATTGGTGATGGAAAACTTTATTCTTGGTCAGAGAACATTTAATGATATCATACTTACCTTAGGTGAAGTCTTTATTACAAGGCTTATATTGTAGAGCCTAACTTTAATTATAACAATCCTTTTACAGTGATTCATAGCTTTCAAAGTAATATTCATTCAGATAATAAAGCATGTGCTAAACAAAGAATGATAGAAAACATGATTGAATAAATAAACATATAGATGGTGAGATCACAACAAATCAAATGCTTGCTGGAGACAGAAGGAAGTAGGTTTACTGACTCAACATAAAAGTAAAAGATAGGCCCTTCGCAGAGGGAAGCATTGATCACTCATGTGATAGAGTGCCTTCCAACAATCACAAACCGTGGAGGAGTGTCTAAATTTTGAGAGAGGTGTATGTTTATGTCAACGAATGGCAAACAGAAAATACAGTACGTCACAAGCCAACTAGACTTCACAAGAACGGCTCCCATAGAAGGACACAACTGGTATAGAAGGTCATCCCTCTCTCTTTTGTTTACACAATTATGCTTTGACTGATAAATCAGGGGAAAAAAGAGTGAAGATAATTTGTATTATTACTTGGGGTTGGGAACCCGCTGCCAGTTCTTCTAGCATTTGGATAAGCGGATGAAGCCACTAGTACAGGTGTGTGAGTCCAATCAACAAGTGAGATAAAGATTCTCTATTTGCATCCTCAAGAGCTAAAACAGGAACACAAAACAGGGATAATTTTGAAGGTTTTAAAGGTAACACATGAGCAATTTACTTGGAGTGGCGGTGAAATACCACACGTAGGAAGGTATGGTGTACACAAATGGCAAGGTTTTGGGGCTCAAGGTTTGGATGCACGAGAAGCATTCCCTCTCAGTACAGGGTTTTTGGCTAGCAAGGCTGGGTAGCAAGCATAAGAGTTGAGGGAAAACAAACAAATATACATATGATGAATCCAAACATGCAATATTCATTGAAAGCACAAACGATCTTAACTTGTGAATACTAAGTTTATGAGCTAATAGGAAAATTCCTCTTTCTTATACTAGCATCTCAAAATATTATTTCTACTGACCCAAGCTAAGTTTGCCAAAACCGACTAGATTGACTTGATGATATCGAGAGTGACACCAAATACTAACAATGAGCTTAACCATATGACATAAATTGGAATATAAAATAAGGTGTGTAGAAAGTAAATGATGAAACTTCTCATTAATATTTCAAACCGGCAACTCACACCAATGGATACAACGATAACCAACTAAGGAGAGACACTTCCATCTTGCAAACCATCCTATATGATAATTTCTCTACTCATGATATGACTCTACCAAAAAAGTAAAAAGATGAAAGATAGTGATGTGATACCGCGACACTCCCCCAAGCTTGGAACAAGCTGAGGGGATGCCAAAACCAATGACAAATTATTTCTTCGGTCGCGGTGGTGAATCCTTCTCGATGAGCTTATCAATTGATTTCTTCAGATCTTCAATTGCAAACATAAGCATAGGCATCACCTCCATATTGCGATCAATACAGTTTGCATGCCTGTCAGACTGTGAATCCCAGCCACCAAGATTTCCCCCAATCTTCCTTAGGTTGAGAGCTCATTCATCTGCACGGTTAGAACGATTGATATCCCACATAGAGGGCAAATCCCTATGGGGAACCTTTTTGTACTGATAATCATGAATTAATGTGTGGAAGTAGTTCTTGACGACGGCAGCAGGTGTCCTCGAAGCTAAGGAGTAGCGTGGAACCTTCCCTCCGGTGCTCATCCACGCGCCTCTCTTGAGCTTCAAGGGATTAGCCACCACTCGAATGCTTGCGAGATCTCCTCCTCCGGCTCCAGGTCTTGGATATCATCTTCCTTTGGTCCCTTCCCCTTGTTGTCGTTGGCGGAGACCATGATGCTTCTAAAACCGAAAACAGATCCTGGCAGAAATAGCTCGAAACAGAAACACGACGAGAAAACGATATACGGACCTCGGGGGGTCCACGGGATTATATAGCAAAAAGTTTCATAACAAAAGGAAAGTCCAGGTCGAAAACGAGTCGGGGAGGGGCTCCGGGGCGCCCACACCATAGGCTGGCGTGGCCAAGGGTGGGCCCACGCCACCCCATGGTGTGGAGCCTCCGGGCTCCGTCTCCGCCTCGTTTCCGGCTCATAATTTTTCATATTTTCGAAAAACAGTAAAAATAAAAGTTGGAAGATGTTTCGCGAAAGTTTTCTTACCAAAACTGATACTTATTCGAAAACTGACTCAACAGTTCTGAAATGTTCTTCTTAATAAATTCCTCCGGGATCATGGCTCGAATACAATCGACATTTTTATTATAAGGATCTCCAGAAATATAATGATTGAGTCTTTGGCCATTCACCACTTGTGAAGAGTTGTCTTCAAGGGAAACAATTTTATTGCCCCCGAACGATATACCTCTTCGATAACAAAAGGTCCTTCCCATCTCGAGAGTAATTTTCTTGCAAAAAATCTGAGACGAGACCTATACAATAGCACATTCTCACCAACATGAAATTCCCTTTAATAATTCTCTTATCATGCCACCTTTTAACTTTCTCTTTAAAGAGCTTAGCATTTTCATATGCTTCACTCCTCCATTCATCTAAAGAACTTAAGTTAAGCAACCTTTTCTCACCAGCAAGTTTAAAATCTCTATTTAGGTCTCTCACTGCCCAATAAGCTTTGTGTTTTAATTCTAGCGGCAAGTGACAAGCTTTTCCATAAACCATTTTATAAGGAGACATCCCCATGGGATTTTTATAAGTAGTTATATAAGCCCACAGAGCATCATCTAATTTCTTAGCCCAATTTTTCTAGATTTGTTAACAGTCTTTTTCAAGATAGATTTGATTTCTCAATTTGATAATTCTACTTGCCCATTAGTTTGAGGATGATAGGGTGGGGCAATTCTATGATTAACATCATATTTAGCAAGAGTCTTTCTAAAATCACCATGAATAAAATGAGAACCACCATCAGTCATAAGATATCTAGGCACACCAAACCTAGGGAAAATAATGTCCTTAAGCATTTTTAATGAGTTTTCACCATCAACACTTTTAGTAGGTATAGCTTCTACCCATTTAGTAACATAATCAACAACAACAAGAATATGAGTGTAGCCTTTTGAAGGAGGGAAAGGACCCATAAAGTCAAAACCCCAACAATCAAATGGTTCAATAACAAGAGTATAATTCATAGGCATTTCATTACGTCTAGAAATATTTCCAACCCTTTGACATTGATCACAAGATAAAACAAACTTTCTAGCATCTTTAAAGATAGTAGACCAATAAAAACCTAATCGTAGAACCTTATGTGCAGTTCTATCTCCAGCGTGATGTCCTCCATAAGCACTACTATGAAATTTTCTCAATATCTCTCGTTGTTCACTTTCAGGAACACATCTTCGCATAATACCATCAACACCTTCTTTATATAAGTGTGGGTCATCCCAAAAATAATGCCTAAAATCATAGACGAATTTTCTTCTTTGCTGAGATGTAAAGGTAGGAGGTAAATACTTGGACACAATAAAGTTAGCATAATCAGCATAGCATGGACTCTCTTGAGAGCTCACTTTTATTGCAGCCAACTGTTCATTAAGAAAACTATCATTAACAGGAATAGGATCATCAGAGATATTTTCTAATCTGGACAAATTATCAGCAACAGGATTTTCAGCACCCTTCCTATCCACAATATGTAAATCAAACTCTTGTAAGAGAAGCACCCATCTAATAAGCCTAGTCTTAGCATCTTTCTTTTCCATAAGGTACTTAATAGCAGCATGATCAGTATGAATAGTAACTTTAGAATCAACAATATACTGCCTAAATTTATCACAAGCAAAAACTACATCTAGGAACTCTTTCTTAGTGGTAGCATAATTCTTTTGAGCAGCATCAACAGTTTTACTAGCATAATGAATAACATTTAACTTCTTATCTACCTGATGTCCAAGAACAACACCTACAGCGTAATCACTAGCATCACACATAATTTCAAACGGTAAATTCCAATCAGGGCGTTGAACGATAGGAGCAGTTATTAAAGCTTTCTTTAAAATTTCAAAAGCTTCTTTACAATCTTCATAAAAAACAAAAGGTACATCTTTTTGAAGAATATTAGTTAGAGGCTTTGATATTTTAGAGAAATCTTTAATAAACCTTCTACAGAAACCAGCATGACCAAGAATACTACGAATACCTTTGACATCCCTAGGACAGGGCATTTTCTCAATAGTTCAACTTTAGCTCTATCAATTTCAATACCTCTTTCAGAAATTTTATGTCCAAGAACAATTCCTTCATTAACCATAAAATGGCATTTCTCCCAATTAAGAACAAGATTAGTCCCCTCACATCTCTGCAAAACTTTATCAAGATTCTTCAAACAATTATCAGAAGAAGTTCCATAGACGGAGAAATCGTCCATGAAGACTTCCACAATTTCTTCACAAAAACCATGAAAGATAGCATACATGCATCTTTTAAAAGTAGCAGGAGCATTACATAAACCAAAAGGCATACGTCTATAAGCATAGGATACAAAAGGACAAGTGAATGTTGTTTTCTCTTGACCAGGCTCCTAACAGCAATTTGAGAGAACCCAGAATAACCATCAAGAAAGCAGAAATGAGTTTTCTTAGACAACCTTTCTAACATTTGATCAATAAAAGGTAAAGTATAATGATCTTTCTTAGTAACCTTATTAACTTCCCTAAAATCAATACACAACCTATAACCGACCACAACTCTTTGAGGAATAAGTTCATTATTTTTATTTGGCACACCAGTCATCCCTCCTTTCTTAGGGACACAATGCATAGGACTAACCCATCTACTATCAACAATAGGATAAATAATACCAGCATCAAGGAGTTTCAATACCTCGTTTCTTACCACATCCTTCATCTTATGATTTAAATGGCGTTGATGTTCAACAACTGGCTTTGCGTCAGGTTCAATATTAATAGCATGCTGACATATAGCAGGAGAAATCCCCTTCAAATCATCAAGAGTATAACCAATAGCACCTCTATGTTTCCTCAATATTCCCAATAATCTCTCCTCTTCTTCACCAGAAAGTTTAGAACTAATAATAACA
Source organism: Alopecurus myosuroides (assembly GCA_028641055.1). Classification (NCBI taxonomy): domain Eukaryota; kingdom Viridiplantae; phylum Streptophyta; class Magnoliopsida; order Poales; family Poaceae; genus Alopecurus; species Alopecurus myosuroides. The sequence goes on from CM054063.1 coordinate 148,156,325, forward strand.
GGATATAATTTCTTATCATCAATATGAGCATATTTAGGATTGTCAGGCAAAGGCTTTAAATCAAAAACAGGATCCTCCTTGGGTGGTAATGTGGTACCCAAGTCTTCCACCGGTAAATTATGTTTCAGCATTGCTGGCTGATGTAGGAAAATCTCGTCAATTTCATTTCTTTCTCCCATAAAGACATCACTTTCATGGTCTTCCATGTATTGCTGCAAAGGATTGTTACGAGAAAGAGCAATAGCAGCCAATTGTTCAACTCTATAATTCTTATTAGGTAATTCAGCTTCATAAGGTGCTTTAGCAAATTTGGAAAAATTAAATTCATAAGATTATCCATCAAACTTTGTAAGGATTTTCTCCTTTTTACAATCTATAACAACACCATAAGTGTTTAAGAAAGGTCTACCATATATGATAGGACAAGTATCACTAGAAGAAGTGCCTAGTACTAGAAAATCAGCAGGATATTTAGTTTTACCACATAAGACCTCCACATCTCTAACAATACTAATCGGAGAAATAGTTTTCCTATTAGCAAGTTGAATAATCACATCAATGTCTTCAAGTTCACAAGAACCAATTTCATGCATGATTTCTTTATAAAGCTCATAAGGAATGGCACTAGAACTAGCACCAATATCACACAAACGATAATAGCAATAATCACCTATACTAATAGATAGAACAGGAACACTAGGTTTCCTAGATTTACTAGGACGAGAGACAATATTAGAAGCATATTCACAGAATATAATGTGTCCCTCTTCTATATTTTCAGAAATAAGGTCCTTTACTATTGCTACTGTAGGTTCTACAGTTATTTGTTCCTCGGGTTCTACAAGTTTCCTTGCACTTTTATTAACCACACTAGCTAACATAGCATGTTCTTTTACCTTAGCAGGGAAAGGCATGTTCTCAATATAAGGTTCAGGCACAATAGAATTAACAGTATGAACTTCTATATCTCTAGCAGGAACACAATTAACAGTATATTTATAAGGTACATGGTACTTGTCCCATTCCTTTTTAGGAATATAAATATAAGAAGCAAAGGCCTTATATAAGTTTGCAGCAACTTGAGAATCAAGACCATAAACAATACTAACGTTATGAAAATCATCAGATGACATAAAAGCTTTAATGCATTCATAATCATAATTTATACCTGACTTTCTACCTTTGTCATTCTCCCATCCTTTAGTGTTTTATTGAATACGGTCAAGAAGATCCCATTTAGCTTCATCCTTCATACGTGTAAATGATCCAGAACAAGAAGCATTCAATAAATCCTTATCATGAAGAGGAAGCCTTGCATAGAAATTATTAATAACAATATTACTGGGGAGCTCATGAATGCGGAATTTGAGCATTAGTAACTTCAATCTCCCCCATGCTTGGGCAATACTCTCTCCGTCATGAGGCCAGAAATTATATATATATAATTCCGATCTCTATGAATTTCACTGGGAGGATAGAATTTAGAATAAAAGAGAGGCACAATTTCCTCCCATCCAATAGTCTGGCTATTTTTCAGCAGTTTGAACCATTCAGCAGCTCGGCCTGTCAATGATATAGAGAATAATTTCCTCTTCACTTGGCCCATTGTAATACCTGCACACTTGAACAAATCGCATAATTCATGTAAAAAGAGCAAATTATCACCAGGATGGACAGTTCCATCACCTGAATAGCAGTTATTCCTAACATGTATAACAATCTTTATAGGTATTTTATAAGGATCCAAATCATCAGGCGGTGGGTCACTTACTACCCTAGCAGTGGAAGCAGTTCCCGCAAATAAGGACTCAAAAGGAGATCCAAACATAGTGTAATAAAGCAGTACACAGTAATAGAAACAACACCTATAGAAGAAGATTCCTTTATCAATTCCACTTCCCAATAGCGCTTCACTCCCCGGCAACGGCGCCATAAAATAGTCTTGATGACCCACAAGTATAGGGGGTGTATCTTAGTACTTTTGATAAATAAGAGTGTCGAACCCAACGAGGAGCGGAAGGTGTTGACAAGCAGTTTCGATGAAGGAATAACTGTAAATACTAAAAGATAAATTTGTAGGGGTTTTTGATATTGCAGATAAATAAAGTGCGAGTAAATAAAATGCAGTAATATTAATTGAAGCAAGTGGCCCAATCCTTTCTTCAGCAAAGGAAAAGTCGGTGGGTTTACTTATCATTAACAAACGTTCTCGAGGACACACAGGAGGTTTCTGTCAAGTGATTTTGTTCCATGCCGCTGAATAATCTTAGGTGTTTTGATAAGTGTTCTGTGGGTGAACCTATGCTAATATACCGTCCCATCCAAGACTAATACATACTTGTGATTATACCCCTTGCAAGCATCCGCAACTACACGAACGTAATTAAGAAACAAATCTAACCACAACTTTAAACTCCGGGATCCTAAGCTCCCTCGTGTAATGGTTTCCTAACGGGGGTTTAGGTTTCTGTCACTCCGGAAACCCCACAATTAGTAGCCAAATACATGATGCATTACCCTAGGCCCATAAATGGTGAAGTATCATGTAGTCGACGTTCACATGACACCACTAGAAGAATAACACCACAACTTAAATATCAAACATTAAATATTACTCAACATTACTTCACTACTAACTTGACTTCTCCCATGTCCTCAAGAACAACACGAACTACTCACAAGACATCATATGGACCATGATCAGAGGTGATATAATGGATGATAAAAATCTGGTCATAAAGTGCAAACAACGATAAATATCACAAGCATCAACTACTAACAAGTAATCCACACCGGGAGAGAGATCTAATGTAAAACAACAATAGAGGCCCCTAATTGTTACAGCGGGATGACGGTGGATGATGAGGGTGATGGTGTTGGTGGTGATGATGATGATGATGACGATCTTGATGATGCCCGGAGTGATGACGGTGACGATGGCGGTGATTTCCCCTCTCCAGAGAGGAATTTCCCTGACAGATTTCTCCCTTCCAGCGAGCTTTTCTCTCTCGGGTGTTTTTCGCCCCGAGGCGGCGGCGGAATAATTCTTCGACGATGGTATGAGTCTTAGGGTTCCCTAGGGGCCATGTACGCCAAAAATATCCACCAGGGGTGGGCCAGGGTGGCCACACCACCTGGTGCCGCGGCTAGGGGGAGCGCGCCACCTCATGGTGTGGGCCCCTGGTGGCCCCTCTCTGGCTCCCCTTCTCGCTGGACTCCTCCTCTGAACTTCTAAGACACCCCGGGTGTCCACATTCTTATTCTGATCTTCTGAAATATGGTATCTCGACGGTGCTTTTTCCATCAGAGTTCTGGTCCCGGTGTTTATTCTCTAAAAATTATGAAACATGCAAAATAAGATAAAATAACATAAGGGATGCATCATAACATGAAATATATCGATGAATAATAGAAAATTATGATATAAAATAGTGATGCAAAATGGATGTATCACTGGATCCCTACAGTAAAATTTGTTGTAAATGGTGAAACTTTTCATGCTCATTGTGACATTATGACTGAATTTTGTCTTATGCCTAAAAAATATTTACGAGTCTTTGAATCTTTGGAAACTTTCTAAAGGGGGAGAAGAAATACCTCTTATCAATAATACCGCTGTTTTTCCCATTGGGATAGCTGAGGGAGTGTTTACAAAAATCATGGGAAGGACAGTATCCACTAATTATCTTGTTATTGAATGTGTAGGAGAAGGACAAATTACACTTGGAATGTCCTTGCTGAAACTCCTAGGGGCAGTAATAGATGTGGGGAAAGGTACGTTAAATTTTGCCTTTGCACCAGGTTGTGTCCACATATTCCCCAAACCCAAGAAGATGGGTAAGAGGAGTAAAAGGAAAGTTCTTGGTATTGATTTGAGTGCTCCACTTGAAAATACTTGAGTTGCTTTCTATGCCTAGCTGAAAGGCGTTAAAGAAAAGCGCTACGGGGAGACAACCCGTTTTATTTCTCCATTTTCAACCCATTTTCATGCGTTTTCTTTTGTTTTATTTGCACCTGGGTGTTGTCTATTTCCTTAGCAACCCCTCTGTATCTTTTCTTTTGTGTCTTTATTGAGCCAAGTAAAGCCTCTAGTGGAAAGTTGAGACTATATTTCGGATTTCTGCGCAAGAAACAGATTTCTGCTGTCCACTGTTTAATTCGTATAAAATCACAGAAAATTCAAAATGACCTGAGTTTTTTTGTGCGTAATCCTGGGATATATACGCAACTTTTCTTAGTTGACCACTTTTTGATTTGAGAAACAGAAGATTTTCGAAAAAAAAATCTTCTTTACCTGCTGTCCTGTTTTGACAGATTTCTGCAAATAATTGCATTTGCATCTTAATCTCTTTGTTTTGGTGTTCTTTTGAGAAAAAAGTTTTAAAAGAAGTTTTGAAAATAGCTAATGTATTTATGATTGTTAGTGTTGTGTTGAAACTAAACCATGTGAATTTATTATTTCGATTACACTAACGTTGCTAATGAAGATTGTGAGAAGTTTGGTGTGAAGGAAGTTTTCAAGGGTCAAGAGAAGAGGATGATATGACGTGATCAAGAAGAGTGAAAAGATCAAGCTTGGGGATGCCCCGGTGGTACATCCCAGCAAATTCCAAGAAGACTCAAGCGTCTAAGCTTGGGGATGCCCAAGGCATCCCCTTCTTCATCGACAAATTATCAGGTCACTTCTAGTGAAACTATATTTTTATTCGTTCACATCTTATGTGCTTTACTTGGAGCGTCTTTTATTTTTTCTTTCAGTTTGTTTTTATTTTTGAAATAATCTTGGTTGGACCCCAGCATTCTTTTATTGGAGAGTGACACACTCCGCTTTTTCATGGGAATACTTTGTATTCTTCATCATTGTCTGGTTGCTGCATTTATTTAGCTTCTGTTTTGCATGCATCTCTTATCAGAGCTGTTAGTTTTAGTAGTGTTATGTGAGTACTCTCATTTTTGCTTGTTGTAGCATTTGGATAGTTTTTGTTAAAATATATCTTGTATGGTGCTTGTTGGGAGAAGAAACTGCTGCTTGAAGTAGAATTTTTAATGGTGCAAGTAGAAGCTTGCATAGACTGTGGCTAGAACTTTTTTGTATCATGCTAGATGTTATTTTAGTTTTAAAGCCTTGTGGTTATTGAGTATCATGATTAGCCTCAAATAGCCGAGAGTGTCTAATGTGCCATCGAAAGATTCATGAGTTTTTCTTGTCATATTAAAGCATAAGTTTATGGTATTCTCCTTTGAATGTTTTATTTGGTTGACTTGGCGCATGCTCACACCATGTTTATGACTATGAACCAGTCACTAATAGACTGTATGATCATTTATTTTTTGAACTTGTGATACCTCTTATGCTTTAATTAATGATGTTTATGTCGATATGCATGATTATGGCTCTTACGCTCTCTTGATTTGTCGCTCCCAGTCTTTTGCTAGCCTCCACCTGTACTGAGTATGAGCTCTACTCGTGCATCCAACTCCCTAAAACCAAAATTTTCCCATTGTGCCACCATACCTACCTACATGTGGTATTTAACTGCCACTCCAAGTAAATTGTTCATGTGTTACCTTTAAAACCTTCAAAATTATTCCTGCTTTATGTTCCTGTTTTTGCTCATGAGGACGTAAATAGAGAATCTTTATCTCACTTGTTGATTGGATTTCGCACCCTGGACTAGTGGCTTCATCCTCTTATCCAAATGATGGAAGAGCTGGCAGCGGGGTGCCCAGCCCCAAATTAATACACACAAAATCTCTTCACTATTTTTGCCCCTGATTTATCAGTCAAAGCATAATTGTGTAAACAAAAGAGAAAGAGGGATGACCTTCTATACCAGTTGCATCCTTCATATGAGAGCCACTCTTGTGGAATCTAGTTGGCTTGTGACGTACTGTATTTTCTGTTTACCATTCGTTGACATTAGCACACATCTCCCAAAATATAGACACTCCTCCATGGTATGTGATTGTTGGCAGGCACCCGAGGATTCGGTTAGCCATGGTTTGTGAAAGATGGATGGGGGTAGTGTCAAACTTTTAATACCTCTGTTTAATAAAATAAAAAAGCTCTAGCAGATGAGTGATCCCTGCTTCCCTCTGCGAAGGGCCTTTCTTTTACTTTTATGTTGAGTCTCCATCTTTAATTTTATGCAAAGTTGAGAGAGCATTTTTGCCATTCTGAGTTTTATGTGCATTTGTCCCAGAAACATTATTAATTGATTCATGGTGTGTTAGTGTTTGTTCTCAAATTATTTGTTCTAGTCTTCCCCATGAACTTTGAAGGTGTCCTGGCATTTATGTTTTGCCCCACTCTTAAGGACTAGCGAAATATCACTTTGCCATGATTTCTCTACACTTGAAACAAACATACATCTTTCTTTGTATTGTTATTCATGATCTTTTATTTGAGATACTTCTCATGATGCAAAGTGATTGTTATGCTTTATTATTAAAGTTCTATTTATCATGTTTGTGTTAAAAGTTCTCTGATCTCAGCTTACATATGCTTTTACATTTTTATGATCAAGTTTATATTAGTAGCATGTCACCTTAGAAATTATTGTGTTTTATTGTTTACCTACTCAAGGACGAGTAGTAACTAAGCTTGGGGATGCTTGATACGTCTCCAACGTATCTATAATTTCTGATGCTCCATGATGATATTATGCCAATTGCTACATGTTTTCTCCCTTATTTATGTCATTTTTATACGTTTTCCGGGACTAACCTATTAACAAGATGCCAAGTGCCAGTTCTCTGTTTTCTGCTGTTTTTTATTTCAGAAAAGTTGTTATGGAAATATTCTCGGAATTGGACCCCACAAATCCCGAAGTTCCTATTTTCCCCGGAAGCATCCAGAAGACCGAAGAAGAGTCGAAGACGGGCACCAGGGGGCCCACACCATGGGGTGACGCGCCCCCCCTTGGCCGTGCCGGGGGGGGTGTGGGGCCCCCAGGGCTCCACCGCCTTTGCTCTTTCGCCTATTTATTCCCCCCGGATGGAAAACCCTAGACACCTGATCAAATATCCCCGAAAAGTTCAGCAGCCGCCGCCGTCGTCAACCCTAGATCGGGGGGGTTCTAAAGCTGTCTCCCGGCACCCTGCCGGAGAGGAGATCATCACCGGAGGCCTCTTCATCAACATGCCTGCCTCCGGAGTGATGCGTGAGTAGTTCATCCTTGGACTATGGGTCCATAGCAGTAGCTAGATGGTTGTCTTCTCCTCCTATGCCTCCATGTTTAGATCTCGTGAGTTGCCTAACATGATCGAGATTGTTCTGATGTAACTCTATGTGCTGTGTTTGCTGGGATCCGATGAATATTGAACTTATGCCAAGTTGATTATAGTCTTTATTGCATATGTTATTTGTGATCTTGCATGCTTTCCGTTGCTAGTGGTTGCTCTGGCCAAGTAGTTTCTACTAACTCCAAGAGGGAGTATTTATGCTCGATAGTGGGTTCATGCCTCCTTTTCGCCTGTGCTCTAGTGACATAAACGTGACGGGGGAGGATGTGCTATTGCCACTAGGGAGAAAACAGCGGTGTGAGTGCCCGCGTGTACAATCATTTCTTACATTACACACATTTCTTAATGCGATTATCTGTTGCTTGCAACTTAATACCTAAGGGGGTTCGGATGATAAACCGAGGGTGGATTATTAGTCATAGATGTAGTTGGATTACGGTCTATGTATATTGTTGTAATGCCCGCACTAAATATCATAGTAGTCATCATGTCATGAATGTGCACTACGGTGCAATCTTTATTTGTCAATTGCCTAGCTGTAATTTGTTCACCCAACATGGTATCTTTTATGGAGAGACACCACTAGTGAACCTATGAACCCCGGTCCATTTTCCTACACTGTTAAACAAACCACTACAATTTCCTGCTTTCTTTACTTACTACAAGCATACATTATTTTCCACACTATACGTCTAATCTTTGTTTTCAGCAGGACCGGTGAGATTGACAACCTCACCGTACCGTTGGGACAAAGTATTTTGGTTGTGTTGTGTGCAGGTTCCGCGGTGTTGCTGACACCGGTGAGGCCCCATCACCACCGTCAGTGGCAACCTTCCAAAGATCCTCTTTCTCCTACTGGATTGATAACCTTGGTTCTTAACTGAGGGAAATTCTTACCGCTGCACTCATCACACCCTCCTCTTGGGGTTCCCAACGCACCATCCATAGTTTCTATAGCAAGAATTTCTGGCACCATTGCTAGGGATTTAAAGTAAACTCTGCAAGCGATCACATGCGTACGCTCGTGTCAACCCGTCAGCGCTCTGTCGTCCAAGAGTCGGGCCCGACAAAGAGAGACAGTTGTCCGGCGTTGCTGATTGGTAGCTCTAATCAACAGTGATTAGAGCTATTATGAACATACAAGTTCTCAATATATGAGAGAGAAGAGCTAATTAGAGCTAGGTCTAATCGGGAGAGTATAACTCAAAAACCTGATTAAAAGAGGCTCTAATTCAATTAGAGGCTCTCTAATTAGAAGTTCTACTAGAGAGAGAGAGAGAGGCCTAAGAGCCAATTGTGTGATTTTCTTTGAGACTTGGGGTGCTTTATATAGTGTGAGGGAGGAGATACTTTCCAAAAGGGAGGGTGGAGTTCTAGTTGAACTAGGATGTGGTGGCCGCACTACTGCCTCCTAGCCCAACTCGTCTCAGAGGTGGAGTCCTCCTCCACCTCCTCTCTCCCTTCCTTATTCTTTTTCCTTCCTTTTCTTTTCCCTTTTTCTCTCCAATAAAATCCATAAAAATACCGGGACGATGAGCACCAACTTGTGAACCCTGTGGGGCCCACCTGGCATCCTCCTAAAATAGGGTTCGGCCATGAGGTGGAAATCTGCCCCCTCTCGGCACTTCTTTCTTGTTTGGAAAGTCCCCGAAACTCCTCCAGAACCACTTGACCCCTATAGATAAAATCATAAATATTATTTAAAAATGTTAGGAACACATTTATAACACCCTGGGACATCTCATGTCCTCCGTTACCTCTCATATAAATTCTTCCTAACATCGACATAATTTCTCTCTTATAGTAACTTCCCTAAAAACACTCCGACTGACACTAGACTTGTTTCTGTGATATCGTAAAGACATCGAACATACTTAAAATCAATAAAAACATATTATTTCTCTCAATAAAAGGTTGGCACGGTTTAAGCGTGTGATCCATAAAGACTCGATAACACACCAACATGTTCCGGAACTTACTGACCAATAACCAACAGCGGGACCGTGGACGTCCATGATGGCTCCTGTGTGTTCCGGAAGAACGAGGGAACCTTATAAGTTACTTATTGCACCTATTCCCTTAACTTCACAATACCAACATCACGAGGTGAGCCTATGTGATCTAGTCTTATCAAACTCTTTGATCATAACACATAAAACTCGTTTAGCAATATCATTCTCTTTTCTCATCAATATCCCTAATGACCCTGTGATAAATCACACTGTGTCTGGCCAGACTATATGTCATCGTTTATACTGAGAGGGCCCATAGAATGTATCTCTCTATCGTCTAGAGGAGTTAAGTAATAGTCTTGAACGATCTCTGTTCTATTACGGTCATACCCAGATATCACCGTTATAATCTCCAGTTACGGCAAGATAGTTCATGATATCCAAAGTATAATTTTTGATCATGCGGTCACTAGATATTATCATAGTATAGGAATTATAGTCAATATTAACTTCATATGTATTTTCTAAAATACATTATGATTGTTTAGTCTCTTTTAGAAATAACATAAACTTGGGTCGGTTCAGTACTATTGTTACCCAAACAATAAAGTCTTATGTTTTGCTAGGCTTTCATCCAAATCCATGATCAGGAAAATATGATCATCTCACAAACCATAGATAATCTTAGAGACAAGATTAAATACTCTTGTTTTTTTATGTCTTCACACCCGTACACAGATTTTCCTTTGAAAACTCACTTTTCAAGTGCTATAGCGGTTTTAGCATGATGACATAAATTTGATTCTGCACTTAGAGATGGAATAATAACCAAATATTATTGTCTCTAGGGCATTACCTCCAACAGTCTCCCACTTGCACTACAGTCAATTAATACTCTAGTTAGTATGATGAGATAACACCTATGAAATTTTGGTGTTACTCACACTATACATGTGGTACCTTAAATTTTTTTGATCTCATGAACTTGTGATAAACTTGTGTTTATATTTATTAGGAATTGTATTTGTGTGAACCTGGTTTCGTGAAAATATTAATAATTCAAGCATCTCTGAATGAATCATTATACCATCGTTTGAAACCTCACTAAGTCGAATGACTTTTATTCAATAACTTGCAATCAACAATGTCTAACAAGGAGTTGCAATTATCCACAGTAAAATAATGTAGAGTCCACTCATAATACTCTAATGTTGGTAATTATACAACATACCGTATTGTCAATTGAAGAATCATAATCTCAGTTAAAATCAATGAAGCTTTGATTTTGTAATTCCACCACAAATACATACGTGAATACTTCTCACAATATTATTTGTAGCTATCCAAAATTCCACTGAGTTGTTTTACACCTTGTAATATTAACGTTGAATATTTCTATGGGAAACTTCTCACCACAATATTCGTTGGTTTTATTACAAACAATTAACTGCATAAGATTTTTTTCTCAAGTCTTTCTCCTTTATACCGGATTGACTAAAACAATTTTAGTGAACGGATAATTACCGGTTCTTCTGTGCTTCTCCTTTATGACTATGAGATTGGTCAAATCCCACAATATTATGATCTGAGCTTATCCCTTTATATTTTGCTCACCAATGACTTGGGCCTAATTGAAAGAAAGTTACCTCCTGAAATGATTTAAAAATGTTTTAAATGAATTGTCACAAAGTGTCTTGTAAATTAAAAATCTATGAGATAGATTAAGGAATTTAATAAACATGAATATGATGATTTTGTTAAGTGTGATTCTGAAAGAAATTTTGAATTGCAATGAGACAAAATAATTTGTCTCAAACATAAGTATGACGTGATATTGTGTAATAGACTTGACATTTGTAGTCTTGATGAGCAAATTAGAAAGAGAGAATTCCTTATTTGGCCCTTATTACATCCCCATTTGTGTTTAAAATGCACTATAGGGCCATGTTAGGAAGAAAATAGTCTTTTTACATCCCCATTTGTGTTTAAAATGCACTATAGGGCCATGTTAGGAAGAAAATGAAGTTAAGATGTCAAATAGGGAAGAAATTTTTTTTTAGGGCCAAAAAGGGAACAAGATTTTAAGTAAGGGTCAAATAAGGAATTCTCTCAATTAGAAATGGTTAGATCAAGTCATAATATTTATTGTTTAACCAATCTCGTTGTCATGAATAGGCACACAAGAAATCGTATATTTACGATGGCTGAATTGTTTAGCCAACCGGTATAAAGGAGAAAAAATTAAGTAAAAGAAAGGCCTCGCAAGCCCCTTGGACAAATTCAAAGAACCGCTCTAGTAAATATATGATAGGGCCCGATCAAATATGATGAAAAGACGATGGATTTTATCGCGGACGGCAAAATGAAAGAACTAGAGAAATAACTGGTAATTAATTTACCATCTTGACTGTATTACTTTCGGATAATCATATTTCTAAATGGTTCATGATCCTTTTGCAGGAGAACCAGCATGAGGAACCTCAAAGCTCCTAGGGGTCCTCGGTCAGGTGGGACTCTCCTCTTACCTGGGAGATCAACAAGACCTTGGGCAAGAGTCCGAGGAAGAAGCCGGCAACTGACCATGGAATCGCGCCGAAGTCGGTGCCCGATGGATTTGTATGTATCCCGAGACAAATAATACCGAAAGGCGCAGAGGAGAGCCAAGAAGACCACTCTCGACGAAGACATAAGCGTGTAGCGAGAGTAGAATACAAAGCCCAAAACCAAGTCAAAGCACATCGCAGAACACGAGATGCACTTCTTTCCATGTTTCCTTAGTTGTCACGGAAGTCAAGACTTGGGTAGCAAATGGCGTACAAGGAGTGTTTCAATGGCCACCATTAGTCGCCACCGACATCGACGTACCTCTGTCAACAACCATTGAGACTTGAGAAATGAGATAGATTGATGTTTGGTGCATCTTCTTGTATTATTGGCGAAGAAGTTAATTGTCCAAATTGTTGTTAGTGATAATGAATGATGTATCTGCTTGTATCTCATGATGGTCCTGTACCACTGAATGAAGCATTTGATAGGAATCGTGACATTAGAAACTGTGGTGTTGTTTGAGGGAAAGCTACAGTTCTTTATTCATCCAAAGAAAGTGCATTGTCGGTCTGCAACTGAAACAAATTCCCACAGGCAAGATGTATGCCTCATTGTGTAAATATCATTGATATTTCTTCTCAACAGGGCTGATTCTCGAGTGATGCATGACCTTATAATGAATGCATTTATTTTCTCTACCATTTTTCAATCTAATGGAATAAAATATTGAGATCCGTCTAGCAAAACGGTTGTTGTGAGTCAGAATAAGATAAAAGAAAATCCAATATACCAACATGGAGCTGAATAAAATGTATTTGATTTTGATATTATGCTCATGTGAAGTTCAACGTGACCAAACTCACCTGATGGAGCCAGAGAAAAATGTGTCCTTCCGGTAATGTTGAATTAGTTAAAACGAGACAATTTCTTAGGTCCTTGTTTTCTATGTATATATGACGTCCAATCATCTGAAGTGAAAATCTAAGTGATCCTCTTTCCTACATACGTGGACCGTGGCAACGCACAAGCATACAACTAGACAATGATGCTTGATGTGCACAATAATCGTAAAATTCCATGTCTAACACAATTAGTGTTGAACCTCAAGAATATGTATGCCCCCGTTGCAACACAGGGACAATTATTTGCAGCCGATTATTCTTGTTTTTCTCAAAAAAGAATAATAGATTCTCATGTAAATCCACACAGATTTTCAGCATATCTATTATTCTTCTCTACGGGTCCGGCGATTATTCCGTGAGGTAAAGCTTAGTAATACGACCCCTTGTATCGATTATTGTCATACCTTTTGTATGACAATGCGATTGACATGATTGGTAGGTGGTGAGCTTGTTACGTATGCATGTCTCGCCAGTTAGATAGTAAATTCGGGAGTAGTAATTGAGGTCCTCGAAATCCAATCATCCGCAGACTGCATACTGAACATCACGCTGATCTTCATATTTAATTATTTATGGAGTTGCTTCATGTTATCGTACTGGTTGCTGTAAGTATGAACTGGGCAATCCAGTCAAGTGGCTGCACTGACCTATGTTCTTCATCCTATGGTAATTTCTGTGCTCCATGATCTGTTTTTTTTTTCCCCTGTTTTTTCTGAATGTTTTGGTGAATGTAGCTTGATTTGTATATTTCCATTCCACCGCTTAACTTTCCATTTTTTGTTTCTAAGATATTATTTGTAGTTTCAGCATTTATAAGATGCATACATGTTTGTTCGGCATAATTAATCAAAATTGTGAATATAGCAGGTACTGTTAGTTTGAACAAAGATGGCGCCTTCCAGTTCCCTGTGTACCACAGGAAGCACCCTTGCCTAAGCTCGTCGATCCAGCCAGCCAACATAGCTGCAGAGGCGAGCCCCATCATCGGGAATCATGACATTCACGAAGGAAAGTTCTTCATGGCCATCGGCCTTGGCACACCGCCTGTGTCCAATCTTGTCACAGTCGACACCGGCTCCACGCTTTCCTGGGTTGTGTGTAAGCCATGTCAGATCTTTTGCCACACGACCGCACCGGAGGCCGGAGCCGCATTCGACCCCCGCAACTCGACGACTTACCAGCGTGTCGGGTGCTCGAGCAGAGACTGCACTGAAGTGCAGCGCAGTCTTGTCGCTCCATTCGGCTGCGTCGAGGACACTGATACCTGCCTCTACAGCCTGCGATACGGTTCAGGTTCGTCAGGTCAGTATTCGGCAGGCAGGCTAGGGAAAGACAAGCTCGCTCTCGGGAGCGGCTCCAGCATGGTCGATGGCTTCGTCTTTGGGTGCAACGAAGATGACTATTTCAATGGCCGTGAATCGGGCATCATTGGCTTTGGGGATGAGAACTTCTCCTTCTTCAACCAGGTAGCTCGGCGCACCAACTACAGTGCCTTCTCCTACTGCTTTCCAGGTGACCATAGAGCCGAGGGATTCCTGTCTATCGGACCCTACCCTAAGCACAATCTGCTCTATACCCATTTGATCCCCCATTTTGGGGATAGACATGTGTACTCACTTCAACAGATCGATATGATGGTGGACGGGAACCGGCTCCAAATTGATCCATCTGAGTACGCAAGGCGGATGCTGATTGTTGATTCTGGAACTGCCGACACATTCCTTTTAGCCCCGGTGTTTGATGCTTTCAGCAAGGCTATGATAACGGCAATGCGAGCCAAGGGGTTTGCGAGCAAGACTAGCGGCGGGAGGACTTGTTTCACGCCTACGGGTGGTGATCCGGTGGACTTGGATGACCTTCCAACGGTGGAGATGAAGTTTACCAGGACTACCTTGAAGCTGCCGCCAGAGAACGTGTTCTACGGATTATCGTCGTCAACCGGTGAAGTTTGCTTGGCCTTTAGGCCGGATGTTGCTGGTGTGAGAGGCGTCCAGATTCTGGGGAACAAGGCGACGAGATCATTCCGGGTTGTGTATGATCTCGAGGCCAGGTTATTTGGATTTCAACCTCGTGCGTGTTGATTGGAAAGACTGATCTATTTTCCATAAAAGGTTGTACTTGTGAACTATACCCGTAAAATAGATCGTCACTACTCTCCGTGGATCCATTTTAATGGCACCCGGATGCATATGCACAAGGTATTTAAAAACCAAATTTCGAAATAGTAGTTGTGGGAAACAGGACGAATTGCTCAGGCGCATTGGCTCATGTCGACATTTGTCTGATAAATTTGGGACTAATTAACAAATGCAGATTACCTTTCACAGTTTGCAAATTGAGATCTATTGCAAAAAAAATGTTCTAGCACATTTTGTCATTGTCTAAGCTATTTGTGATCAAAACGGCTCACTCTTCCGAGTTTTGCTAAAGTTGTGTGCTTCTCTATTTTGGACACTTGATTTTTGACAAATTTAAGATGTCTGCCTGGATGGCCAATCACCCGTGGAATGTGGAAAGAGTGAACTATTTGTAAAGCAGTGCTCTCTCGAAACAGGCTTTCGCCCCGCTTTATAAATAAAGCAACGACCACAGAAGTACCACGAACAACGCTGGGACAGCAGCACAACCATGCCCAAAAGAAAAGAAAGAAAAAGAAAAAAGAGAAACAGGTACGACTCGCAAAGAAGCAGCAACGAGCCAAGACGATAGCCGGCCACCAAACCAACCTCCTAGCTCGACCCACTACCTCGGTAGATGAGCAGGACCCCGAGTACCAAGGCAGCACCTTCAAGAAGGAGAGCGCCGTAGTCGCGTCGCTACTGCCCGGACTAGCGATCTAGTCCTAGGGTTTCCCCCGGCACTCAGAGGGGAGTGGAGAGGGGATACCCCCGACGCCCTCGAGCGCCACTGCGTCGTTGCTGAAAACTTCAGAAGGATTTTTCCCGGCCATCCATCGCACTACCCCGTTAGGCCCAGCTCATGAAGCCCCAAGAGAACAGTCAACCACATGCACGAGTGGGAAAGGAGGGCGTATTGGTAGTAGAACACGCGCTCGGGATACAGGGCCCTCAGAGCTCGGGTCCAAAAAGACCCACGAAGCAGCCATCAGACCTAGGCCCGCCTGGCCCTGGTCTGGTCCACACGCTCACGGCCAACGCCGTCGGCAGATCTCGGCCCGTCTGGCCAAGGTCTGGCCGTGGCCACTGCTACCACCGAGACGCCGTCTCCGACTGCCATCGCCCCAGTTTGACACCGTGCACGAGCGACAACATCTCCGCCACCGGACTCGCACCCACCGACCACCGTTCGAACCACCACCAGGGCCCAGCGTCTCCCATCGTCGCTGCGTCGCGAGACGAACGCCGCTGCGAGATTCGGACCCGCCTGGCCCAAATCTGGCCCACCGCCGTCCCTGGACGAGTCACCGAGCGGGAGCTCCACGCCGGACGCCAAGAAGGACCGCCAAGACCAGGACAACGGCCCCGGGTACCATCATCGTGCAACCTCCGGGGGTCCTTGACGCGAGAGGGGGCGCGGCCAACCGCCGCCAGGTCCGGGCCCGCCTGGCCCAGATCCGGCCCGCAGCGAAGCCCCCTCCACCCGCAAGGCACCGGCCACCAGCAGCCATCCTCGGCCTACGAGCACCACCGGCGGCTGCCCGCAGCGCCTAGGGACGACCACCTCCGGCGAGGCGCGTCCAGCAGCGTGACGAAGACGACCTGATCCGTCTTCCGCGGCCGCGTGAGGAGGAGCGCGCTCGCAGCACGTCGTCCGTCACCCCAGCACCGCGGCCCACCATCGCCGAGCTCGGTCGCCGGCCCGCCGCCATGGAAACCGAACGCGGAGGCGTCCCCTCGAACCCAGAGAAGCAACGCGGAAGGGAAACGAACCGCCCCGCCGCCACCTTCCTAGGGCCGCGCGCGGCTATGCCGGTGCTCCCTCCGGCGGCGGCGATGCGAGGGAGGAGGAGAGGGAGGCCTAGGGCCTGGCGGCTAGGGTTTCCCCCCAGCCGCCAGAGGAAGGCGACGCGAGCCTGTAAAGCAGTGCTGCAATCTCTCTCTCTTGTTCTCCCGCTGGTGTAAAGCCATGTACATATTCACTTTTGATGAAATCCGGGGTATCATGAGCTGTTGAATATATGCATGCCACGATTTTTTGTGTGTGTCTTACTAGGCACATTAGTTATCTTGAAATAGAGTTTGTTTTCTCTCGCGGGGAGAGATATTTGAGATTATAGCTCAACTACAGGGAGAGGACACCTCAAAAATCCTAAATAGGGAGATTTGAGATTAGATCTTAACTGCAGGGAGAGGACGCCTCAAAAACCCGAAGCGAGATTTGTTTCTCAAAATTGTGTCTTTTCCCATTGGGGGGGGGGGGGGGAGGGGATATATATAGTGGGAGGAGGAGGGGGATTTGCCAGGTTGATTAGGTCAGTTTGGGGTGGCACCAAGGTGGTTGCACCCTCCCCCTCTGTCCAATTCGGATTGGACTACCGAGTTGTTTCTCTTCCAACCAAAAACTTTCCTTTTCTCTTTTTATTTATTTTGGCAAATCCTTTTATTCCAAAATACGAATAAGAAAGTTCCACGGGAGGTGTTGCGCCCTGTGTGTGACCCTTGGACCCACATGGTAGCCCCCTAAAATTGGGGTGCAGCCCAGGGGCATTTATGCCCCCCTCCGGCACCCCCATTATCGGGTTTTCTCCTGAACTCTTCTGGAACCCCTATATACCCTTTAGATAAAATCATCCACTCTATCCACTAATATTGGAAACACTTTGTAACGTCCAGGGGCATCTCATGCCCTCTCATAAAATTTCTCTGAATATAATTCTATACTCCGGAACTATCCGGGTGACACACTCTCTCTTTTTCGAACCATCCAATGTGAACAACTGACTTTCACGCCTTAAGTGTATGATCCCTACATGTTCGATAACAAGTAGACATGATAAAAAAAACTCCTTTACCAATTAATAAACAATATAGGGACCATGGATGTCCATACTGGCTCCTACAAGTTGTACGAAGAAACTCTGTTGCACCTGTTGATCACCAAGTATGTTCCTATTACTTCATGATACCAATCATTATATACTGCAAGGCGAGATGAATGACATAAAAAATTATTAAACGCTTTAATCACCATGTAACATTATCCACGATAACCGGTATTATTCCTTTACTCGTTAACGTGTTATAGCATCCACGTGACTTACATCATGCCTTTGCCAGCGCAGATTTATTAATGGATTGTTGGAGATATGCCCGAGAGGCAAATAAATGATGAGTTTTTATTGTCATATCTCATTAAGTTTGTAATAATTTTTTATACCATGCTATAACTATATTAATAGAAAATGTTAATACATGTGTGGTTTGAAACCAACCAGAGTCCCTAGTGGGCTTCTATACTAACTAGCTCAATGGTCAATTGATGATCGAGGGTTTCACGATCATGTGACATTTATGTCAGTTGACAATGAGGTCATTTCATTGGGTGAATGATATGATGGACATACCCAACATAAGTATTGCAACGATCGTGTCACGAAGTTCACCGTTGCAATATTTAGGAGATATAGTATCTTAATCCATAGACCGTGAGGTCATATTTAATCGCTGTCACCGGAGGCTGCTTAGATTGCATCAAACGTCACACCATAACATGGTGATTATAAAGGTGTACATTAGGTATTTCAAAGGGATGGCTTGAGGCGTATGTATCAAGAGCGAGATTTGTTTATCCGCGTGACGGCGAGATACTCTGGGCACACTCGGCGAAATTACATCCATAAAGCTATGCAATGTATGACTAGGTCATGGGGATGGAATATCACGGTAACGAGTTAAGCAATTCTTATCGGTAACGAGATTGAACATGGCATGAAGATGTCAACGATCAGATCTCGGACAAGATATGTATCGAAGTGAACAAAATGAATAGGTATCTGTGTTTATGGTTCAACGACATTTATTTGTGAAATGTACATGGTCATTATGGGCATCCAGTTCCCGCCGATGATCATTAGCCGGAGATGGGACCATGTCTGGAGTTGTAGTGTTCCCACATTTAATAAATGCAAGAACACATGTGTTACTATGCTAGTACGTGGATCAATTGCTAGCAGCACAGTACAAAGTAAAATATCATGAAAATGCGTAAAAATCTATTACATCACATGATCCAGTATTTACAAAATAACAATATTACAACTTGCATAGTCTCAGAAGACTTGCAGAAATACTTAGAATACAATGGAAAGCATAGTACAACATTGAGCCTCATCTTCTTCATGTGCCACAGGTAAAACATGTTGGCAGTAGACTCGAGATTCTAAACGGAATCCTCACTCGTCATCAGATCTATCTGCAATATCGAATATGCAGTCACAAGGGGTCAGTATAATTAAATATACGGGCAAATGACACTATGGTGGATGTGTGGAATTTTTTATCATCTACATGCTTATTTGGCTAAGTGGAGTTCAATGCTAAATTTTGCAGAAAGCTAGTTTTTATCTATCCTTTTATGAAACACTTTTCATCTAAAGTGGTTCATAAGTACACTTCAGTGAACTGTGAAGCAATATTGGTTTGTCTCCAAGAGCAGAACTGGTCTATCTCCAAGGTCTTGCAACAATAAGGGTCTATCTCCATAGGAAACCTTAAAACCCCAATTAGAAGAATCTCTAATTAAATTAGAGGGGTTTAGAGGCTCTAATTCAATAGAGAGAGAAGACATGAGGTCAATTGATGTGTTAAATACCATGGGGTTGGAGTCCTCTAAATAGGTGGAGGGAGGAGGGACTTTCCTTGGGGATGAGGAGTTCCCCACCCCCACACACCCCGCAAATCTGCACCCCCAATGAAGTGGCCACATTAGGCTCCCTATCCGAATCGGATTGGACTCCTAGTCCAAGTGGGAGTCCTTTCCATTGGAGAGAGTCCTTGATGTCTACGCACGCTTCTATTCTTGTAGACAGTGTCGGGCCTCCAAGTGCAGAGGTTTGTAGAACAGCAGAAAGTTTAACTTAAATGGATCATCCAAGGCTTATCGAACTCAGAGAGGTAGAGGTCAAAGGTATCCCTCTCAAGAAACCCTGCAATTACGATACAAGAAGTCTCGTGTGTCCCCAACACACCAAATACAATTGTCAGTTCTATAGGTGCATTAGTTCAGCGAAGAGATAGTGAAATACAAGTAATATGGATGATTATAAGTGATAGTAGCAATCTGAAATAAAAATGGAAGCAAGCAAACATGTAGCAGAATTGATTGTAAATGGTGTTTCAATGCTTAGAAACAAGGCCTAGGGATCATACTTTCACTAGTGGACACTCTCAACAATAATAACATAATTGAATGCATAAATATCATCTCTTCACTATGCTACTCCGAACCACTCTCCGGTAGGATAACAAACATCAATCATTGTGTAGGGCTATAAAAGCACTCCTCAGAGTTGCATTTCCCCATCTAGGTAATCCCCACGCTATCACCATGAGACCTAGATGGTTCGAGACAAACACCACAATTTCATAGGGTCATCCAACACAAAATATATAGATCATTCACACGGTGCACACACTGTCATCTTTACACCGTTATCAAAAGTGTCTACGGAGATCTCATAACAAAACCACTTGAGTAGCATGATAGATGAAGAGTAACATCTACTTATTCAACTAGATTACAATGCTCATGATCACATAAAGATCACACCATGGGAGAGAGAGATGAAAGATATAGCTACCGGTAGAGCCCTCAGCCCTGAGGGAGAACTACTCCCTCCTCATCATGGGAGTCAGCAACGGCGATAAAGATGGAGGTGGAGTCGATGGAGATGGCTCCGGGGCACTTCCCCGTCCCGACAGGGCACCGGAGCAGAGATTTCTATCCCCCAAAACTTGTCGGTGATGGCGGCGGAGTGATACGTCATAAACGTATCCATAATTTCTGATGTCCCATGTTGTTTTCATACTATATGCTACATGTTTCCTTTACCCTTTATTCCATTTTGATATATTTTCTGGGACTAACCTATTAACAAGATGCCACAGAGCCAGTTCTTGTTTTTTGCTGTTTTTGATTTCAGAAAAGTTGTTCTGGAAATATTCTCGGAATTGAACGATTAGAAAACCAGAGGCCTAGAAAGTCGTCGCGCAAACGGAGTCCGGATGGGACGCGGAGGGGGGGCACAGGATCCCCACACCATAGGGCGGCGCCCCCGCTCTGGTCGCGCCCAGGGGTGGTGTGGGCCCCCTCTCCGCCCATCGACGTTTCCCTCTCACCTATTTATACCTCTCAGGAGGTTAACTGTAAGGACACGATCCTTTTCCACCAAAAACATCCGCAGCCGCCGTCATCGTCAACCCTAGTTCGGGAGTGTTCTAGAGCTCTCCCCGGCACCCTGCCGGGAGGGGGAATCATCACCGGAGGGCTCTACACCACCATACCCTCCTCTGGAATGATGTGTGAGTAGTTCATCCTTGGACTATGGGTCCATAGTAGTAGCTAGATGGTTGTTCTCTCCTCTTTATGCCTCATGTTTAGATCTTGTGAGATGCCTAACATGATCAAGATCATCTTATTGTAATGCTACATGTTGTGTTTTCTAGGATCCGATGAATATTGAATGTTATGTCCAATTATTATCAATCTATCATGTTATTTTCATGTGTATGTTATTTATGGTCTTGCATGCTCTCCGTTGCTAGTAGATTCTCTGGCCAAGTAAATGCTTGTAACTCCAAGAGGGATTATTTATGCTCGATGGTGGGTTCATGCCTCCCTTTTACTCACGCTCGAGTGACAGAAACGTAACGGGTGGGGATGCGTTGTTTCCATTTGGGAGAAACAACGATGTATACAATGTTTACATTACACACTTTGCTTAATGCAATTATCTGTTTCTTGCAACTTAATACCCAAGGTTTGCTCGGATGACACTGTGAGGGTGGATTATTTGTCTTTGATGCAGTTGGATAACGGTCTATGTATCTTGTTGTAACGCTCGCATGAATTACATAGTAATCATCATGTCATGCATATGCACTACGGTGCAGCCTTTATATCTGTCAATTTCCCAGCTGTAATTTGTTTACCCAACATGTTATCTATCTGTTTTGGAGAGACACCACTAGTGAACTGTGGATCCCGGTCCATTTCCTTTATAGTGATAATACAACCACTTCAATCACTGTTACTACTGTTTTCCTACTGCCATCACTATTCTCTTTTCATCTACTGCAAACAAGTACTATTTTCCACACCATACGTCTAACCTCTTTGTTTTCAAAAAAATCGGTGAGATTGACAACTGATGCGCGTGATACACACGTTCGTTGGGAGACCCAAGAGGAAAGTATGAAGAGCCCAGTAGCAAGTTTCCCTCAGAAAAAAACCAAGGTTGAATCGACCAGTAGGAGGAAGGAGTAACTTTAGAAGGTGAAGCAGCTGAGATGGCAGGGTGCACTACCGGTTCAGAAGCAACGTGGAACCTACACAACACAATCAAATCACTTTTCCCCAACGAAGCAGTGAGGTTGTCAATCTCACCGGTTTTGCTGAACACAAATAGGTTAAACGTATGGTGTGGAAAACAGTAGTAAAAGTATGAGAGCAGTATGAAAGCAGTAGGTGTTTATCAGTATGAGGAAAAAGGACCAGGGTCCACAGTTCACTAGTGGTGTCTCTCCGTGAAAGATAAATAACATGTGTGGTGAACAAATTACAGCTGGGCAATTGACAGAAACGAAGGCTGCACCGTAGTGCATATGCAAGACACAAAGATTACTATGTGATTCATGCGGGCATTACAACAAGATACATAGACCGTTATCCAACTACATCTATGACTAAAAATTAACCCTTCGAATATCATCCGAACAAACATTGGGTATTAAGTTGCAAGCAACAGATAATTGCAGTATGCAAAGTGTGTAATGTAAACAATAACATCATCCTTAGACAAAGCATTGTTGTTTCTCCCTAATGGCAACATTACATCCTCCATCTGTCACGTTTTTGTCACTTGAGCACAGATGAAAAGGAGGCATGAAACCACTATCGAGCATAAATACTCCCTCTTGGAGTTACTAGCATCTACTTGGCCAGAGCATCTACTAAGAATGGAGAGCATGCAAGATCATAAATAACATAAGCATGAAGATAACATGATAGATTAATAATCAAAAGACATAGCATTCAACATTCATCAGATCCCAGCAAACACAACATGTAGCATTACATACAGATGATCTTGATCATGATAGGGAGCTCACAAGATCTAAACATGAGGTACAAAGTGGAGATAACAACCATCTAGCTACTTCTATGGACCCGTAGTCTAGGGATGAACTACTCACGCATCACTTTGGAGGAGGGCATGGTGGTGTAGACCCCTCCGGTGATGATTTCCCCCACCGGCAGGGTGCCGGGGAGAGCTCCAGAACCCTCTCGGTCTCGGGATAACGGTGACGGCGGCCTCGGGTGTTTCTCGGGTAAAAGTGGTATATTATCTAGGGTTTATGTCTCGGGGGGATTAAATAGGCGAAAGGGAAAAGGCGGTGGAGGCCTAGGGGCCCCACACCACCCCCCGGCACGGCCAAGGGTGGCGCGACGCCCTATGGTGTGTGCCCCCTAAGGCCCCCCCCTCCGGGTCTCTTCGGCACTCCGTGGAACCTTCAGGAATTCTAAGACTTCCGGGCTTCGAAATTTCCAATTCCGAGAATATTTCGAGAACAACTTTTCTGAAACTAAAAACATCAGAAAACATGGAACTGGCTCGGTGGCATCTTGTTAATAGGTTAGTCCGAAAAATCGATAAAATGACATAAAGTGTGTAGCGAACATGTGGGAAACAATAAGAAAACAACATGGAACATCAGAAATTAAGGATACGTTTATGACGTATCAACAACCTCAATGTTTTATTGGGGCAAAGTGATTTGATCGTGTTGTGTAGGTTCCACGTTGCTGCTAAACCGGTAGTGCGCCCTACCAATATCAGCCGCATCAACCTTCGGAAGTGATTTCTTTCTCCTACTGGTCGATTCAACCTTGGTTTTTTTCTGAGGGAAACTTTCTAATGTGCTCTTCATACCTTACACTTGGGGTCTCCCAACGAGTGCAAGCTCTGCACCATCATGCAATTTCTCCGTTGCCGGGGAGAAAGAGGATTTCTACAAGGGGAGTCTCTCACTTCCAATCTCTTTACTTTGTTTTTGTTTTGCTTAGTTTATTTTATTTTTCTTGTTTGCTTCTCTATATCGAAAACACACAAAAATTTAGTTCTTATTCTAGTTGTTATTTTTATCCTATTTTTAATCTTGCTAAAATGAGTACTCCTGAGACACTAAGTTGTGTGATTTCACTAGCACAAACAACAATGATTTCATTAGCATACCTATTGCTCCACCTGCTCCTACTGCTGTTTTTTATGAGATAAAGCCTGCCTTGTTAAATCTTGTTATGAGAGAGCAATTTTCTGGTGTTAGTACTGATGATGCTGCTGTACATCTTAATAATTTTTTTGAACTATGTGAGATGCAAAAATATAAGGATGTAGATGGAGATATTATTAAGCTGAAATTGTTTCCTTTCTCTTTGAGAGGAATAGGTAAATAATGGTTGCTACCTTTGCCTAGAAATAGTATTGATTCTTGGACTAAATGTAAAGATGCTTTCATTAGAAAACATTATCCTCCTGCTAAGATTATATCTTTAAGAAGTAGCATTATGAATTTTAAGCAACTTGATAATGAGCATGTTGCTAAAGCTTGGGAAAGAATGAATTCTTTAGTAAAGAATTATCCTACTCATGGACTGGCTACTTGGATGATCATCCAAACCTTTTCTGCGGGTCTGAATTTTCTGCAAGAAACCTTCTCGATTCAGCTGCTGGAGCAACCTTTATGTCCATGACTTTGGGTGTTGCAACAAAGCTTCTTGATGATATGATGGTAAATTATTCTGAATGGCACACTAAGAGAGCTCCAGCAGGTAAGAAGGTAAATTTTGTTGATCCTCCTTGAGTGATAGGCTTGATGCTATTATGTCTATTCTTGTGAATGGCCATGCTCCTATTGATCCAAACAATGTTCCTTTAGCCTCTTTAGTTGCTCAAGAAGAGCATGTTGATGTGAAATTCATTAAAAATAATAATTTCAACAATAATGCGTATAGGATTAATTTTGGTAGCAACAATTATAGGCCGTATATCCTGCTAATAGTGGTAATAATATTCTCATGATAGATCTGGAATGTCTAATGAAAGAATTTCAGAAGTTGAAAGGGTAACTAAAGACTTTATGCAAAAACAATATGAGCAAAATAAATTATGTTGAAAAATATCAGTTATCAACTTGAGAATTTAAATAGGGAAATTTCTGGTTTGCAAGTTAAAATTTCTCGTGCCGAAACTTTTATTTCATCTGTGTCTGAAGCACAATCTTCTTTAATTAGTATAATCGCTGCTAAAACTGAAACTATAGATGAAAATCCTTTTGCTGCTACTAATGTCATTCAATGTGAATTGATGACAATGTTATGATGTTAGCTGAATTGCATGCTAGATAGGAAAGAGAAGATGAAATAGCTAGAAAGAATAATATAGCTAATGTTTGCACCATTACCACCACTAGTAAAACTTAAGCTTCTCATGCTAGTAAACCCTCTACTATTAATGGTAAAGTAATCTGTGTTGGCAATACTTCCACTTATGCCATTAAACGTTTAACATTGCCTGAAACCACTAAAATTGTTCCTGATAAAAGTAATGAATTTTTTGAAATATGGAGATAATGGTCCCATTACCTTTGATAAAAATGATCTTGATTTTGATGATTGCAATATATCTAAAGTAATTATGTTCCTACAAAAGCTTGCTAGTTGTCCTAATGCTAGTGCTATGAATATGGCTTTCACAAAACATATTACAAATGCTCTCATGCAAATTAGAGAAGAAGAATTAAGATGTGAAACCTCTATCCCTAGGAAGTTAGATGATGGTTGGGAACCCATCATTAAAATGAAGGTGAATGGTTTTTATTGTAATGCTCTATGTGATCTGGGTGCTAGTATCTCTGTTACGCCTAAGAAACTTTATGATATGCTTGATTTACCACCATTGGAACCCTGTTATTTGGATGTTCGTCTTGCTGATAATGTTAGGAAGAAACCTCTGGGGAGAGTTGATGATGTTATTATTATGGCTAACAATAACCTTATCCCCGTTGATTTTTTTTGTTATGAATATTGAATGCAATGCTTCTTGTCCTATTATTTTGGGAAGACCTTTTCTTAGAACCGTTGGTGTTGTTATTGATATGAAAGAGGGGGATATTAAATATCGATTCCCACTCAAGAAAGGTATGGAACACTTTCCTAGGAGGATAATGAAGTTGCCTTTTGATTATGTTATTCTAACAAGTTACAATTTGGATGCTTCTTCACTTGAAAATACTTGATTTTCTCTTTCTATGCCTAGCTAAAAGGCGTTGAAGAAAAGCACTTCTTGGGAGATAACCATGGTTTTATTTTTGCTTTGTTTTTCTATGTTTTCTTTGAGTCAAGGTGTTGGATACTTCTATAGAAACTCCTTTGTATCCTTATTTTCTCGCATTTGTTTTGCCAAATAAAGTCTCTAGTGAAAGTTGAGGTTGGTTTTGGATTTCTGCGCAGGAAACAGATTTCTGATGTCCACCATATAAAATCGCATAATTCACAGAAAGCTCAAAATTACTTGCAATTTTTTTTGCTTATTCCCCAGCTAGTTCCGAAACATTTTCTAAATTTACGTTTTTCGATCTGATTAATGTAAGTTTCCCGAAAAATTCGTCTTTACACATTGTTCTAGTTTTGACAGATTCTGCATTTTTACTTGCATTCTCTCTTTTACTATATCGAGTGGATTTCTTTGCTTCACGAAACATCTGTTGCTGTAAATAATGTTTAAAAGTATTAATAACACTTGTGTACATGCAGAACATGTGAATTTTTGATTGTGCACTAACCCTCTAATGCGAATTACTTTGAGTGTGGTGTGAAGAAAGTTTTCAAGGGTCAAGAGAAGAGGGTGATATAATGTGATCAAGAAGAGTGAAAAGCCAAAGCTTGGGGATTCCCCCGTGGTTCATCCCAGCAAATTATAAGGAGACTCAAGCGTATAAGCTTGGTGATGCCCAAGGCATCACCTTCTTCATTAACAATTTATGAGGTCACTTCTAGTGAAACTATATTTTTATTCGGTCACATCATATGCATTTTACTTGGAGCGTTTGTTTGTTTTTTGTTTTGTTTTCTTTTTGTTCTCCTTGCTGCAATAAATATGTTTGTGACCCAGCATTCTTTGTGTGGGAGAGAGACATGCTCCTCTTTTTCATATGAATACTTGTTTTTCTTCCATGCTCGTATTCTTAGTTTATCTTCTAGCTGCTGCCATCCTTTTAGCTCCTGTTTTTAAGGCATCTCTTATCCAGAGCTGTTAGTTCTAGTAGAGTAGTGTTAGTACTCTTTTGTTTCATCGCTATATCTTTTGGAGAGTTTGTGTTAAAATATATATTTAATGTTGCTTGATGGAAATAGAAAATCCTACATGTGGCAGATGGTATAACGGAAAAAACTTGCATATTCTTGTAGATCACTAAACTGTTTCATTTGATTATTTGCTGTTGTTTTGAGATATTAATTTGCTTAATGTTAAACTTGCTGGTTTAGTAGAGTAAAAACAATTAATGGTTGGTCTAAAAACTTGAAATTGTGCCACACTCAAATAACCAGTTGATAGGATAATGGTATATGACTTCCTTTGCTGATGGCAACCGTAATGGCTTTTTGTTACGCGATACGGCCAGTGTAGCTAACCGTGACTTGTCACTGCCACAAGCCCTCTTGGATTGATTTTCATCATGCCTCGTAATATCATGATTTTAGTTGTAACCTTTTAACTTGTGAGTTCTATGTTGTGGTTTTCTGGCACTTCCACCATCCATATTTATTAGCCTCTTCGGTATTGTGCATTGCTCATTCTCACATTGAGAGTTGCTATAAACTTCTCCAGTCCATCCAAACCCCGTTGGAGAACTTTGTTCTTCTACACATAAGACAAAAATTATCTTCCTCAAAACAACCACCATAACTACCTACCATGGCATTTCCATAGCCATTCCGAGATATATTGTCATACAACATCCATCATCATTATGTTACATGTCACGCTTCATTGTTATTTTGTATACTGCTACAATTGGCATGAGAATTTAGTTTTATATACATTAGAGATATTTCAGTTTGAGTTATGAGTACTAAATGTGTGATGATTCATTGTAAAATAGAGTGTTGCCCCTACCAGAGGTTATATATTAAAAAAAGGCCAAAAAAATAAAAAATAAAAGGCAAAAGAGAGATAATAAAGAGAGAGGGGGTAGCACTACTATCATTTATTCCACACTTGTGCTTGGTTAGCATCATTACTTCAGTTTGGAGAGAGTTTTCAGTTTATGACTTGCATAACTATGTGGGGAACTTTATATTATAGAACTTGGCTTGTATATTCCAATGATGAGCCTCCTCAAAAGAGCTCTAGGTCTTCGCGAGCAATCAAATTGGATGCACCCCCACTAGTTCCATTAGAGAGCTTTCATACACTTATAGCTCTATGTGCATCCGTTGTGTGGCAATCACTACTCCTTGCATAACTTCGATTATAAGACTTCCTCTTGTGTAGTGATCACTTTCAGTTGCGTGAGACTTTCTTCCATTTACCATCCGAACCCCCCATAATGTTCTTTTAGCCATAACATCCCGGTGCTAGGAACCAAAACAGAACGCTTGCTTATTTTGAGTGCACAAATATCGGTTTTACATTACTAGGATGATCAAGTCTATGTTGGTAGCATGTCACCTCAGAAATTATCTGTTTTTATTGTTTACCTACTCGAGGACGAGTAGGAACTAAGCCTGGGGATGTTGATATGTGATGTCTACGCACGCTTCTATTTTTGTAGACAGTGTTGAGCCTCCAAGTGCAGAGGTTTGTAGAATAGCAACAAGTTTCCCTTAAGTGGATCACCCACGGTTTATCGAACTCAGGGAGGAAGAGGTCAAATATATCCCTCTCAAGCAACCCTGCAATTATGATACAAGAAGTCTCTTGTGTCCCCAACACACCAAATACAATTGTCGGTTGTATAGGTGCACTAGTTCGGCGAAGAGATAGTGAAATAAAAGTAATATGGATGGTTATAAGTGATAGTAGCAATCTGAAATAAAAATGGCAGCAAGCAAATATGTAGCGTAGCTGATTATAAATGGTGTTTCAATGCTTAGAAACAAGGCCTAGGGATCATACTTTCACTAGTGGACACTCTCAATAATAATAACATTTTGAATGCATAAATATCATCTCTTCACTATGCTACTCCGAAATACTCTCCGGTCGGATAACAAACACCAATCATTGCGTAGGGCTATAAAAGCACTCCTTAGAGTTCTCATATCCCCATCTAGGTAACCCCCATTCTATCACCATGGGACCTAGATGGTTCCAGACAAACACCACAATTTCATAGGGTCATCCAACACAAAATATAAATATCATGCTAAACCACACAGTGCACACACTATCACCTTTACACCGTGATCAAAGTGTCTACGGAGATGTCATAAAAAAACCACTTGACTAGCATAACAGATGAAGAGTAACATCCACTTAGTCAACTAGATTACAAACCTCATGATCACATAAAGGTCACATCATGGGAGAGAGAGATGAAACTCATAGCTATCGATAGAGCCCTCAGCCCCGCGGGAGAACTACTCCCTCCTCAGCATGGGAGACATCAAAGGCGATGAAGATGGCGGTGGAGTCGATGGAGATGGATCCGGGCGCACTTCCTCGTCCCGGCAAGGCACCAAAACAGAGATTTTCTCCCATGGAACTTGTCGGCAGCGGCGACAGAGCTACGGAACTTTTCATGGAAGGGGCCGATATTTTTAGGGTTTATGCCTCAGGGGGACTTTATAGGTGACAGGGCGATGGCGGTGGGCGCCCGAGGGGCCCACACGACCTACAGGCACGGCTAGGGGGACCCACGCCCACCCATGGTGTGGTGGCTCCAGGGCACCGCTCCGGGTTTCCTTTCGATTACGTTGACGTGTCGGGAATTGTAATACTTTTGGCTTTTGTTTCGTCCAATTCCGAGAATATTTCCAGAACAACTTTTGTGAATAAAAAAACAACAGAAAACATGAACTAGCTCTGTGGCATCTTGTCAATAGTGTAGTCCATGGAAACGTTCGGAAAACGAAGGAAAACATGTGAAAACATTAATGTATTGGATAGAAAACAAGCATGGAGCATCGAAAATTATAGATACATTTGAGACGTATCAAGCATCCCCAAGCTTAACTCCTACTCGTCCTCGAGTAGGTAAGTGATAACAAAATAATTTTTGAGGTGACATTCCACCAACATAAACTTGATCATCTAAACTGTAAAAGCATATGCAATCTGAGATCATAGTACTTTAAACACAAGCATGGTGGATATAATTCTAACAATGAAACTTAGCAATCACTTTGCATCATGAAAGTTATACGATTTATTCTAGCATAAAGAAAACATAGCAAAGTGATATTTCGCCTGTCCTTAAGAGTGGGGAAAAACATAAATGCCAGGACACCTTCAAAGTTCAAGTGAATGACTAGAACAGATAATTTGAGATCAAGTAATAACACATCATGAATCAATCAATAATAATCTTTGGGACACATGCACAATAAACTCAGAATGGCAACTACGCTCTCCCAACTGTGCATAAAGTTGGAAGATGGAGACTCAGCATAAAAGTAAAAGAAAGTGTCGGGGAGTTACCCCCGAGTAGGGTAAAGACAGGTGGTAAAGGCGACTTACAGAAGAGAGGTTTGGTCGAGTAGCCGACTACCTGGTACTCGCTACCCGGTCGACTGCTACTCGGTCTCACCTCAAGGTGACCAGAAGGAGATATCAATCAAGTTCTACCCTTTCGAGTAGAAGAGTTGGCCCGAGTACAATTGGCGGGAACAATTGGCGGGAACCTACTCGGGCCAGAAAGTCAAAGGAGCCGTTCTGACACAGGATCCCGCGTATCCTGGGTCCGTACTTGGCAGCATTCGAACTACTGTTCATCTGGGACCGGCCCGCCTGACAGTGACAACATGGAAGCAGGCCGTGGCAGGATAAGGGGGGCCTACTCTGTGCCTAGGTACAGTGATACCAGTCTGTCCCCTAGTTTTGCCCAACGACTTTACAGAAGCAGCCAAGATTAGGAACCAAAGCTGTCAGCGGGTACTCGGAGAAAGGACGATGTGCACACTATGTCGACACTTGTCTAGATTTGGACGTATCCGGCTGGGCACCATGTATATAAGGTGCCCCGCCGCCTCCTGCGCGAGGGATCTTGCTCCAAGCTCATTCTGGAGCCCTAGAAACCCTAAGTTCTTGACCTAGCTCTACTCGGAGAGGAGAGAGAGGCTACTCGGTAGAGATACCATTTGTACTGTGGCTACTCGGAGAGACATCATAATACATAGAGAAAGGCAGGAGTAGGGGTTTTACCTCCTCACGAGGGCCCTGAACCTGGGTACATCGTGTTGTTTGTGTTGTGTGGATCTTACCTCACGCGGCTACTCGTCGCGTGATCCCTCCCCGGACACCTCCAGCGTCCATCGTCCCCACATCTTTAGCCATCCCATGGCATCTGCCGTGACACCACCACGACAGTTGGCGCCCACCGTGGGGCAACCAGCAGCGCTGGCTGGAGTTTCTGTTTGGACGGGATCTTCTTCGGCGGAGCGCGTAGTTTGTGGCCTTGTCCACAGATTCGGCTCCTTCGACTTCGTCACCGACAACGCCGGCTGTTTCGGCGGCATGGCCATGCCCGAGGGCGGCTCGGTGATCTCCTTCGGCTCTCACCTCGTCTACGTCGCCACCGTCGCCAACAGCGCCTACCCCGAGCTGGTGCATGACGCGGAGGATCCTCCCGCGGTGATTGCTGCTCGCGGAAGGCCTGCATGCAGCTCTGCAAGCTGCGCTGAGGTGATGGTGACGGGTTTGGCGGCAAACACTGGCGCAGCAGCTACTGGCGCTGCGGCCGTCGTCGAGGAGGTTGACGACCCGCCTGCTGGTGGCAGGAATCACCGGCCCTACGAGAAGGAGAGCAACTTGCCACCTTCCACGTCAACAGTCATCCCCGCGTCTGCTGCGCGAACCGGTATGCCCACTCCCACCGACATCGAGCTCCTAGCCGCGAGGGAGCAGCTCGAGCGGCAACGCCAGGAGCTGCTTGCCGAGCAGGCGGAGTTGGAGAAGATCAGGCTTGAGCTGAGTCTAGACCAGCTCGAGTACAACAAGGCTCACGGCTTCACGCCGGTCGCCAGGAGGCCCAGCAGAGTAGGCGCTACGCGGCGTAACTTGGGTGTCGAGATGGCGACAGTCGCGGAGGTGCCCGCGCAGTCCGCCACCGCGAACACCTTCCCAAGGCCAAGGTACAGCACACCCGCCAAGACGCTCAGAGCTGCACAGGCCGTGGCTGCCGAGTTGCCGCGCCTGGATGGAGAGGCGCGTCTCAGGCAGCAGGAGAGGCTCAACGAGTTGGTGTTGGAGGCCGCTAGGCAGAACGAGGAGTTCCGGAAGGCCAACCCGGGAGCTGGAGCTTCGCAGGTGGTTCACTCTGTCGCACCCTGGGTTTCTAGAGGATACTCTCCGCACGAACTGGAAGTCAGGTGCTTGGATTATGGGGCATACCTGCTCCCACGTCCCAGCTTCCTGGTAGGCCTGCGCTTATGCGCGACAACACAAGCCCTGCTCCCACCGTCGAAGTAAACTATCCGCTAGGAACCTAAAGGCACTACTGTCGACGTACTTCATAATCAAACACGCACGGTACGTCAACAGTTTGGTACGAATGATAACACAGAATGTCTCTAAGACACAAAAGAATGAAATAAGTGCAACTGGCCTTCACTAAGGCAGAAAATATCGAATACAGTCATCCAGAGGACACATGTCCCAACATATCATCCATTACAACAGCGGAAGCACTCAAAGGGGTCTGAGTACAGACAAATCCATGGCTTAAGAAGCCGGAGAAAATAAATAAAAGCGAAGCCCATCCACGTAGGTCTGGATCCTGCCCTGGTCCAGCTAACTACTCGTCTGCAGCGTCGTCGAACTCCACAAAGTAGCCATCCTGGGAAGCATCGTAGTCGTAGTCGTACTCTGCGTAAACCACAGCCCCAACGGGGTCAGTACATCCAAGTACTGGCAAGCAAGACTCACAGTTCATCAAGGAGTTACCCGTCAACACAAGCATAGACGCTTGGGATCAACGGAAGAAAAGGGTAATATAAAAGTTGCTGCTGGCTGCTCTAACCAACTACAGAAAATAACTACAACTTCCGGCTAACAGAAAAGATAAGATCGAGGATTGTAACCAACTGAAAGATAACTTCAACCTAACCCATCCTGGATCTCGCCCCTTATCCGAAGAAGCAATCCGAGGATAACTCACACAGTTGTGATAAGGTGAATCAAGTTATTGTGTGAATAACCTATTACTAGTCAGGTTATTAAGCATTGGGTGAAACATGATTGATCATTATGTTGAAGTTGTCCTGAGTACTTGTTAGCCAGTACTTTCACCAAGTAATCCATAACCGCGGAAAACACGGCTTCTCGAGAAGATTATCCCTGCAGGGTTGCACCAATTTGGCCGTACACTCATGAATATCCCGCCAGATGGGATGCCTCCCACCAAGCGGGGCACTCAACACAACCGACCATTCCTCGCATCAAGCCCAAAGAACCTTGGGCGCACGGCTAATCAAGCCCAGAAGAAAATGGACCATCATAGCACTCTAAGACCGTGTCCCCCTATATGCCGACTACGAAAGTTCCACCCTGCGCTGGGCTCGCAAAAACATGCATGCGGCAAATGGAAAACACGAACTAAATGAGGCGATTTGGACGAGATGCGAATCAGGTCAAGTTGAGGGGGGCGCCCATACTCGCTTCCCAAATGCGGGTAGTGCGCTCATCATGGATCAGTAGACAAGACCCTTTTCCTATTAGGGTCGACACTAGCAGGCTCCAAAACCACTCATGGGCCTCCTGCCGGTGCCTTATCATCAAGTTATTATTACCATTAGCAATTAACAGGATTGATTGATTAATAACGAGCCCCGTTACAGGATAATAAGATAGTAACAGTAGTAACCGACAACAGACTCGAGTAAAAGCAACCCTAAGCATGCTAGATAATAACAGGCACAAGCAATGGCTGTAGGTATGGAGGTGGTGGCAATATCATGGCTCAAGGTATCATGTGATGGGTTCGGAGAACAAGCAACGATACATAGGGCTAGCAATAGTAGACAAAAAGACAGTATCGACAACAAGTGTGGAAAGGAACTCGATGATTCATGTGAGTGATAACTTGCCTGGCAGCTCAGTCTCGTACTGGGATAGGTCCTGAGTAGTGGTGTCGTAAGGCTCGTCGGTACCAACGTCGTCGTCTAACCGAGAAGAAGCAAAAACAACAACGAAGGAAGACGGGCAATCAATACATGGCATAAGTGCACAAACATTGGATGATGCATGTCAGGTTTAATAGATGCACCAAAATAACTTGCTTGACAAGTAACACAATTTAATTGGATCCATATGCAATGAGAATTGCATATGGATGCAATGCTTTAGGTTGAAGCAATGATCTACATTTGATAAACAAGTGTGAGTAGTTAAACATGATGCATGCATGATGAATAACAACAACATAGCAATTTAAATGCAATTGGAATGGTAGTTAACAATTTAGAAAGCATTTATTAAGTTTGGAACTTGTTACTTAACATGGTACCCAAAACAAATATTGTTTTCATCAAGTTGGGGTGTGCAAAACAATTTACAAATTTTATATTTGAAAAGTTTATCAAATTTTAGTTGGATTACATGTTTCACATTTTGAAATTGGACTTTGGATTATTTATTTATGAATTAAACAATATTAAACAATTTTTAATTGAATTAAACAAGATTTAAATATTTTAGGCAATTTAAATTGTTCAAACCAGAAAACAAAATTTATATTTGAATAGAGCATTCAAAATGGGGTGAAAAACATATTTTATTTGTATTATTTGAAAACAGTATGAATTAGTTATGAATTATTTCAATTTGCATTTGAATTATTCAAATTTGAAATTTAAATGAATTTTGAATATTCAAAACAGAACACAAATGAGCTAGATGGAAAGATTATGAAATTTGGATATGAAAACATATAAAGTTTGCATTTGTTGGATTTATGAAATGGGAGATATTGAATTTTAAAGTTTTGATTTAATTCTGTTATTTAAAAAGAATTTGGAATTTTGAATTACGCAGAAAACCTTTTGCTACTCAGGTTCAAGCTACCCACTGCCACTGCGCAGTGGGCCAGAGGGGCCAGCGTGGCGCACACGCTGGCGTGGCTTCCAGTGCCACTGCCTGGTGGGGCTCTGCGCGTGGGAGAAAATCTCCAAAAAGTTTTGCGGCCGCGGGGCTCGAACCCGCGAGCTCGCTGTGCGCACAAAAGGCTCGCGCCACTGCGCTGCTGTCGTGTGTTTGACAGCATACGCAGCGCGGGGAGGATAAGCTTCAGATTGAATCTCTGAACTTTGCTGACGAAACCTGACGAGCGAGCGTTGCTCGACTGACAGAGGAGGTGGCGATGCTCGCCGGCGTGAACCACGGCCAGCACGCTGCTGTGGGGTGTTTGGGTGGACGCGGGCGTGCACGGACGCGAGCAACAGAGGGAGGAGGAGACGGTGCTCACCGGGATGCTGCCGCGGTTGCAGAGGAGAACAGCGCTCGACGGCGGCGATGTCGTGGATGGCGTGGTCGATCTCGTGCTTCTCCGTGCCCCCGCGGGTGTCCAAGATGTAGAGGAGATGGTGGCGGTGCTACTCCCGTGCTCCAAAGCCGTAGCGCTGCTCTGCAACGGCGACGGGGTGTGCAAGTTCAGAGAACGAGGCGCGGCGGCCGGAAAGAAAAGAGAGGAAGGCGTCGACGATCGGAGGCTTACCAGGGGTTCTTCTGGTGTCCAAGAGATAGAAGGGAGGGTGGCGAGCTGATTCCAGGGTTTTGGTAGCTAGGAGGGAGTCGAGGGCGGCGAGGCCATGGCGATCTTCAGAGGATTGGCGCCGGCGATGGAAATCAGAGAGGGGGAGCGAGGAATTCCGGCGAGAGAGAGAGATTTTTGGCGGCGCTGAGGAACCCTAGGACGATAGGGGGTACAGGGGTGCCCTAGGCTCGCTTATATAGGGTGGAGGCGCTGCGGTGGCCGCCGTGGTCGCGTCGCGGTCGCCGTGGAGGCCTCCGATGGGCGCCGTACGGGAGGACGAAGAAGGAGGGCGCGCGCACGAATCTTGGCGCCCTCGAACCGGTAAGTTGCGCTGCGCGGGCTGGGTTGCTGCGCGCTAGGGCTTAGGTGGGCTGGGCCAGGCGGTAGATTAGGTGCTGCTGCTCGCTTCTCCTTTTATTCTTTTCTGTTTT
Source organism: Alopecurus myosuroides (assembly GCA_028641055.1). Lineage (NCBI taxonomy): Eukaryota > Viridiplantae > Streptophyta > Magnoliopsida > Poales > Poaceae > Alopecurus > Alopecurus myosuroides. The sequence continues at coordinate 148,192,552 of CM054063.1, forward strand.
TATATATTTTTTTGCAGATTGCTTTTGGAAGAAAGTTGTTAAGGTTTTAATCAAGGAAAATTACAGAAAAATTTAGTTAAGCTTTTTAGACAATTAGAAACCACACTGTAAACTTGGATTTCAAAAATTGAAATTTAAAATTATGGTTTGTGTTTGAATTCAAAATAGAGGGATTTGAGTTTAAAAAAATCTTTGATAAAACATGTATAAAAATAGGGTTACCCCTAGGGTTTTAGAATGATTTAGAGAGAAGAAATGTTTGGTGATTTTTATGGTTCCCAAAAGGTACTGATTGAGAATTTGGAAATGGTTTGAATTTAATTGGTGGAAATAAAGGAATGATTTGAGGCAACAATTTTAATAGTTGAAATCAATGAATTATTTGGAAATCAATGAAAAGTTTTGTTTTGCAATTCTTTGTTTGAAAGATTGTAACAGACAAGTGTGAAAACAAGGTTTGATTCAAGTTTAAATTTCATATGAAAACAATGCAAGCAGAAATAAATATGAGGATGATGATATGATGCATGCTTAAATTAAACAAATAAGTAAAAACAACTAAGGTTTTCATACTTGGATGTTACAAAACGCCCCCCCTTGAAGGAATCGCGCCCCGAGATTCCCTACTGAGAAATGAACAGGTCCGGATACTTCTTGCGAAGATCCTCTTCGGTCTCCCATGTTGCCTCTTTATCAGAATGATGCGACCATTGGACTTTCAAGAACTTGGTGCTCTTGTTGCGAGTCTTACGCTCGGTCTCATCGATAATACGAATAGGGTGCTCCTCATAAGATAGATCATCTTGCAGCTCAATGGAATCATGATCAACTGCACGATCTGGATCTTTGAAACACTTCTTGAGCTGTGACACGTGGAACACATCGTGCACTTTGGATAGTTTTTCTGGAAGTTCAAGACGATAAGCATTCTCTGCACGTCTTGAGAGGATGTTGAAAGGGCCAATGTATCTTGGTGCAAGCTTTCCTTTCACACCAAAACGATGAGTGCCTCTGAGGGGAGTTACACGGAGATATGCCTTATCACCAGGTGCATAGACCATATCCCTGTGCTTGCTATCATAATAGCTCTTCTGACGAGACTGAGCAATCCTGAGATTGTCACGAATGATACGAACTTTCTCCTCGGCTTCCTTAACAATGTCAGGGCCTAAAAGTGAACGTTCACCAGCTCCAGACCAATTGATTGGACTCCTGCATCTGCGACCATACAGTGCCTCAAATGGTGCCATTCCTAGGCTTGCCTGGTAGCTGTTGTTGTAGGAGAATTCAGCATATGGAAGGCAATCCTCCCATTTCATGCCAAAGGAGAGACCACATGCTCTGAGCATATCCTCGAGGATCTGATTGACTCTTTCGACTTGCCCCTGAGACTGAGGGTGATAAGCTGTGCTGAACAGAAGTTTAGTGCCCAATGCTTCTTGAAAGCTTTTCCAGAAATGAGAAGTGAAGATACTTCCACGGTCTGAGCTTATTTCCAATGGAACACCATGAAGGGGAACAACCTTTGCTGTGTAGAGCTCTGCTAACTGGCTAGCTGAGATAGTTTCCTTTACAGCATAGAAGTGAGCAACCTTAGTGAGACGATCAATAACAACGAAGATTGCATCGTTGCCCTTTTTGGACTTTGGAAACCCAGTAACGAAGTCCATTTCAATCATGTCCCACTTCCACTCAGGAATTTTCAGAGGTTGGAGTAGACCTGCTGTCTTCTGATGGACTGCCTTAACACGTTGACAAACGTCGCATTCAGAAACGTATTGAGCAATTTCACGTTTCATGCCAGGCCACCAATACAGAGTCTTGAGATCCTGGTACATCTTTGTACTTCCAGGGTGAATGGATAGAGGAGTTTCATGAGCCTCCTTGAGAATGATATCCTTGAGACTTTGAATCTGAGGGACTGCCATGCGTCCTTCGAAGAACACAGTTCCCTTGTCATCAATTGAGAAGGACTTGAATTTATCATTGCCCTCCTTGATGTGATCCACAATCTTCTTGATTTCATTATCACGAAGTTGTTCAGAACGAATCTTGTCCTCGAGAGTTGGACTGGCTGTCAAGCTAGCAAGGTATCCTTCAGGAACAAGACCAAGGTTTAGCTTCTGGAATTCTTCATGAAGTGGAGGTTGGCTTTCCATGATCATGAGATTATTGCAATAGGATTTGCGACTGAGAGCATCGGCCATAACATTAGCCTTTCCTGGAGTGTAAGAAATGGTGAGATCAAAGTCTTTAATCTTCTCAATCCATCTCCTTTGCCTGAGGTTCAGATCTGGCTGAGTGAAGATGTATTTCAGACTCTTATGATCGGAAAAGATTTCAGTTTTGTTACCCAACAAGTATTGTCTCCATTTCTTGAGGGCAAACACAACTGCTGCAAGTTCAAGATCATGAGTGGGATAGTTTTGCTCATGTGGGTTCAACTGACGTGAAGCATAAGCCACAACTTGACGTTCTTGCATAAGAACTGCTCCTAGGCCTTGGAGAGATGCATCACAGAATATCTGGAAAGGTTTGGTAGTATCTGGGCCAACTAGAACAGGTGTGGAAGTGAGTTTAGTCTTCAGGAGGTTGAAACTCTCATCACATTGTGGAGTCCAAACGAACTTTTTGTCCTTCTTTGTGAGATCAGTGAGAGGTTTAGCAATCTTGGAAAAGTTTTGGACGAAACGACGGCAATAGCTAGCCAAGCCAAGAAAGCTTCTAACTTGTTTCACCGTCTTAGGGGGTTTCCAGTCAACAATTGCCTTAACCTTTTCAGGATCAATGGCAATGCCTTTGGCAGAGATGATATGACCAAGATATGCAACTTCTGGAATCCAGAACTCACATTTGGAAAACTTGGCATACAGACGATGCTCGCGAAGTTTCATGAGAGTGAGACGAAGGTGTTCTCCATGCTCTTCCTCGGATTTGGAGTAGACTAGAATGTCATCGAGATATACCACAACGAACTTGTCGAGGTATTCATGGAAGACAGAATTCATGAGTCTTGAGAACGTCGCCGGTGCATTGGTGAGACCAAAGGACATGACGGTGTATTCATATAGACCGTAACGAGTGGTGAAAGCTGTCTTAGGAATATCTTCCTTTCTGATCTTTATCTGATGGTAACCCATCCTCAAGTCCAACTTTGAGAATATTGAGGCTCCAGCAAGTTGATCAAAAAGATCATCGATACGAGGAAGTGGATACTTGTTCTTGATGGTTTTCTCGTTGAGAGGACGATAGTCAACCACGAGTCTTTTTGTTTGATCCTTCTTGGCAACAAACAGAGTTGGGCAACCCCAAGCGGAGGAACTAGGCTGAATGAAACCTTTGTCCATATACATATCGATTTGCTCCTTCAACAATTTCAGTTCAGGAGGAGCTATCTTATATGGATGCTTAGAGATTGGAGCAGTACCTGGCTCAAGCTCGATCACGAACTCAACTGCTCTGTCCGGAGGCATCCCTGGCAACTCTTCTGGAAAGACGTCAGGGAATTCACAAACCACCGGAACATTTTCAATTGCAGGAAGGGGTTTGGCATCGAGGCTGAACAGCTGAACAGAAGTTGATCCATATGGAGAATAGACTATCTGGCCTGAAGTGTGGGAGAGAGTTATTGACTTTTGAGCACAGTCAATTTTAGCTTTGTGGGTCTTCAACCAATCCATACCCAGAATGACATCAATGTCAGAATTTCCCAGCAACATGAGTGAAGCAAGGAATATGCGACCTCCAATTAGGATCTGATTGTCCATGCTTATCTTGGAAGTAATCATTTTAGTTCCCGGAGAGTGCACATAGATTTGATTGCTTAGCGGGACCAGAGCTAAATTGTACGTTGTAGCAAAGATCTTTGACACAAATGAATGCGATGCTCCAGTATCAAACAACACTTTAGCTGGAATAGAGTTTACGGGTAATATACCGAGAACGACGTCAGCAGCTTCCTCGGCTTTGTCGGCCTTGATATGGTTCACCCTCGCGTTCCTCCCGACAGGCCTATTGTTGGAGTTGAAGGCTTTAGCCGGAGGAGCACGAACCATAGCCTGGTTGGTGTTGGGGCGAGGAGGTAGGGGTAGCTGCTTCTGAGTGCACTTATCAGCATAATGTCCAGTATCCTTGCACTTGTAGCAAGTGACGATACGAGAAGGACCCGGCCTTGGCTGCCCCATCGGGAACCTCTGACCCTGCATCTGAGATGGGTTGGGTGGGCGGGGACCAAAGCCTGGAGAAGCTTGGGCATTTGGAGCCCGAGTGACAGCACCATTTGGCACCCAGATGCGGCGCTTCTGCGGAGGGGTGGTCATGTTGGAGGAGGAACCACCCTCACGCGAGTGCTTGCGCGACTCCTCGAACGCCTTGCGCCCATTCTCCTCATTGAGCGCGGTGTTCACAAGCTCCACGAAGTCCTTGCACTTGATGTTGGTGAGAGCGTACTTCAGTTCCGGGTTAAAACCTCGGCGGAACCTTGCCATCTTCTTGGCTTCGGTGGACACTTCGTCACCAGCGTACCGAGCGAGACGATTGAACTCGTTCTGGTAGCCGAGAACGTCCAGCTTGCCCTGTCTGAGAGAGCAGAATTCCTCACGCATCCTTTCCATGAGACCATCCGGGATGTGGTGCTTCAGGAAGGCATCTCTGAAACATCCCCAGGTGATAGGATAGCCAGCCCTCATGGCCTGGTAGTTCTCCCACCAAGTAGCTGCCTGACCCTTCAGTAGGTAGGTGGCGTACTTGACCTTATCCTCTTCAGCAACATGAGCTATCTCCAGAGCTCTTGCTACGTCACGGATCCAGTCATCAGCATCCAGGGGCTCACGTGTTGTCACGAAAGCTTTTGGGCCCAAGCTGAGGAAGTCCTTGATGGTGACCCTTGGAGCATTCTGGTTGTGTTGCTGGTTAGCCTGGATCTGGGCCATCTGTGTCACCACTTGGGTCATCTGAGCCAACAGCTCCCCCATTGGTGGTGGCGGAGGCGGGTTGTTCCTGGTTGGAGGCATCCTGAACAGAAATTCATTTTAGCACAACAACAGAAAAGGATAGACTTGGTAACCGAAAGATAGATTATTCCGACGCATGAATAGATAACCAACAGGTACATCATCACATGTTCAAATACATCAGAATATCCAACAGACCAACACATGGTTCGAAAACGAAAGGATAAACTAGACACAGCTAGTAATGGATACAACGGTACTCCCATGCTCATCACGCAGGACGGCGGTGAGTAGTACGACGAGAGATACGGTGAGGAGGAATCCCACGGAAGTAGGTATCACGACGATCCATGTAGATAGGAACTGCTCTGAGAGCAACTCTCGGTGTGGTGAAGTAGAAAGCGTCCTCACCCTGTGCTCCATAGCGGGGAATCCCTGTGTAACCAGCTCCGAGGTCGAGAAGTGGGCCTCTGATCGGCTCGTAACCTCCAGCATCTGGCAACGGAAGACCAGCTGGCTGAACGACACGTGCGAAGCGCTCGTCTCCAACAAAGTCTGTGGTGTACGTCGCCAGACGAGTGAGAGCAAGGTGGAGCTGCTCCCTGACTGAGGCTAACTCCTGAGAAAGTGCGGAAGCAACGGCATCACTGTGACTAGCGAACTGGGCAGTGATCTGGAGCCTGGAGCTATCAGTCTCGTAGGTATCCATGTCGCGGTGGATAGTGAAGTGAGCTCCTGCTGCCGTGATGTAACCACGGGGAATGTGACGAAAACTGGACTTATCAAACCCCCAGTAGTCAGCACGGAGAACGGTGATACTCACGTACGCTGCCTGCTGCACTGCCATATCCACTGTGGACCCTACTGCCTCGTACTGGTGTGCAATGCTCCTGCCATCATCCGACAGAATGTAGACGATAGCCCGGTAGCAAGTCTGGTCAAACTCTCGCTGGTGCTCGTAGACCTGGTACTCTGGTGCCCAACGGAACCCCAGAAAGGTAACCATGTCTCTCAGCAACTCCGGAAAACCGGCGGTGCTCTCACAGCGAGTCATGCGAACCACCTGCGGATAGTAGTTGAGACCCATCTGCAGATTATTTGGAAGGTTTTTGATTAGACTCCGGTAGATGAAAAAGGATGTGGAAAACAACAACAAGGTTCAATGGACGAAAAGGATGTTGAAAAGAACATGATATCGAAGCAACATCGGGAAAACGAGACCAAAAGTCCTGAGGTACTACAGAGAACCCAAAACACGTGAAATCCTAACTTGAAAGTTTAGGTGAGAACAGAAAACAACGTTTCACTTCCTTACCAGAAAAGGGTGGGTGGGTGGGGAAAGAAGAAAAATGGCAGAATTCCTACTCTCACGTTTCATTTTCCCTATATAGCTACAAAATAGTTTCTAGACTCAACTGCGACCAGTAAAAAGGGATCCTACAGGCAGACAGGCTCTGATACCATTTGTCGCACCCTGGGTTTCTAGAGGATACTCTCCGCACGAACTGGAAGTCAGGTGCTTGGATTATGGGGCATACATGCTCCCACGTCCCAGCTTCCTGGTAGGCCTGCGCTTATGCGCGACAACACAAGCCCTGCTCCCACCGTCGAAGTAAACTATCCGCTAGGAACCTAAAGGCACTACTGTCGACGTACTTCATAATCAAACACGCACGGTACGTCAACAGTTTGGTACGAATGATAACACAGAATGTCTCTAAGACACAAAAGAATGAAATAAGTGCAACTGGCCTTCACTAAGGCAGAAAATATCGAATACAGTCATCCAGAGGACACATGTCCCAACATATCATCCATTACAACAGCGGAAGCAATCAAAGGGGTCTGAGTACAGACAAATCCATGGCTTAAGAAGCCGGAGAAAATAAATAAAAGCGAAGCCCATCCACGTAGGTCTGGATCCTGCCCTGGTCCAGCTAACTACTCGTCTGCAGCGTCGTCGAACTCCACAAAGTAGCCATCCTGGGAAGCATCGTAGTCGTAGTCGTACTCTGCGTAAACCACAGCCCCAACGGGGTCAGTACATCCAAGTACTGGCAAGCAAGACTCACAGTTCATCAAGGAGTTACCCGTCAACACAAGCATAGATGCTTGGGATCAACGGAAGAAAAGGGTAATATAAAAGTTGCTGCTGGCTGCTCTAACCAACTACAGAAAATAACTACAACTTCCGGCTAACAGAAAAGATAAGATCGAGGATTGTAACCAACTGAAAGATAACTTCAACCTAACCCATCCTGGATCTCGCCCCTTATCCGAAGAAGCAATCCGAGGATAACTCACACAGTTGTGATAAGGTGAATCAAGTTATTGTGTGAATAACCTATTACTAGTCAGGTTATTAAGCATTGGGTGAAACATGATTGATCATTATGTTGAAGTTGTCCTGAGTACTTGTTAGCCAGTACTTTCACCAAGTAATCCATAACCGCGGAAAACACGGCTTCTCGAGAAGATTATCCCTGCAGGGTTGCACCAATTTGGCCGTACACTCATGAATATCCCGCCAGATGGGATGCCTCCCACCAAGCGGGGCACTCAACACAACCGACCATTCCTCGCATCAAGCCCAAAGAACCTTGGGCGCACGGCTAATCAAGCCCAGAAGAAAATGGACCATCATAGCACTCTAAGACCGTGTCCCCCTATATGCCGACTACGAAAGTTCCACCCTGCGCTGGGCTCGCAAAAACATGCATGCGGCAAATGGAAAACACGAACTAAATGAGGCGATTTGGACGAGATGCGAATCAGGTCAAGTTGAGGGGGGCGCCCATACTCGCTTCCCAAATGCGGGTAGTGCGCTCATCATGGATCAGTAGACAAGACCCTTTTCCTATTAGGGTCGACACTAGCAGGCTCCAAAACCACTCATGGGCCTCCTGCCGGTGCCTTATCATCAAGTTATTATTACCATTAGCAATTAACAGGATTGATTGATTAATAACGAGCCCCGTTACAGGATAATAAGATAGTAACAGTAGTAACCGACAACAGACTCGAGTAAAAGCAACCCTAAGCATGCTAGATAATAACAGGCACAAGCAATGGCTGTAGGTATGGAGGTGGTGGCAATATCATGGCTCAAGGTATCATGTGATGGGTTCGGAGAACAAGCAACGATACATAGGGCTAGCAATAGTAGACAAAAAGACAGTATCGACAACAAGTGTGGAAAGGAACTCGATGATTCATGTGAGTGATAACTTGCCTGGCAGCTCAGTCTCGTACTGGGCTAGGTCCTGAGTAGTGGTGTCGTAAGGCTCGTCGGTACCAACGTCGTCGTCTAACCGAGAAGAAGCAAAAACAACAACGAAGGAAGACGGGCAATCAATACATGGCATAAGTGCACAAACAGTGGATGATGCATGTCAGGTTTAATAGATGCACCAAAATAACTTGCTTGACAAGTAACACAATTTAATTGGATCCATATGCAATGAGAATTGCATATGGATGCAATGCTTTAGGTTGAAGCAATGATCTACATTTGATTAACAAGTGTGAGTAGTTAAACATGATGCATGCATGATGAATAACAACAACATAGCAATTTAAATGCAATTGGAATGGTAGTTAACAATTTAGAAAGCATTTATTAAGTTTGGAACTTGTTACTTAACATGGTACCCAAAACAAATATTGTTTTCATCAAGTTGGGGTGTGCAAAACAATTTACAAATTTTATATTTTAAAAGTTTATCAAATTTTAGTTGGATTACATGTTTCACATTTTGAAATTGGACTTTGGATTATTTATTTATGAATTAAACAATATTAAACAATTTTTAATTGAATTAAACAAGATTTAAATATTTTAGGCAATTTAAATTGTTCAAACCAGAAAACAAAATTTATATTTGAATAGAGCATTCAAAATGGGGTGAAAAACATATTTTATTTGTATTATTTGAAAACAGTATGAATTAGTTATGAATTATTTCAATTTGCATTTGAAATATTCAAATTTGAAATTTAAATGAATTTTGAATATTCAAAACAGAACACAAATGAGCTAGATGGAAAGATTATGAAATTTGGATATGAAAACATATAAAGTTTGCATTTGTTGGATTTATGAAATGGGAGATATTGAATTTTAAAGTTTTGATTTAATTCTGTTATTTAAAAAGAATTTGGAATTTTGAATTACGCAGAAAACCTTTTGCTACTCAGGTTCAAGCTACCCACTGCCACTGCGCAGTGGGCCAGAGGGGCCAGCGTGGCGCACACGCTGGCGTGGCTTCCAGTGCCACTGCCTGGTGGGGCTCTGCGCGTGGGAGAAAATCTCCAAAAAGTTTTGCGGCCGCGGGGCTCGAACCCGCGAGCTCGCTGTGCGCACAAAAGGCTCGCGCCACTGCGCTGCTGTCGTGTGTTTGACAGCATACGCAGCGCGGGGAGGATAAGCTTCAGATTGAATCTCTGAACTTTGCTGACGAAACCTGACGAGCGAGCGTTGCTCGACTGACAGAGGAGGTGGCGATGCTCGCCGGCGTGAACCACGGCCAGCACGCTGCTGTGGGGTGTTTGGGTGGACGCGGGCGTGCACGGACGCGAGCAACAGAGGGAGGAGGAGACGGTGCTCACCGGGATGCTGCCGCGGTTGCAGAGGAGAACAGCGCTCGACGGCGGCGATGTCGTGGATGGCGTGGTCGATCTCGTGCTTCTCCGTGCCCCCGCGGGTGTCCAAGATGTAGAGGAGATGGTGGCGGTGCTACTCCCGTGCTCCAAAGCCGTAGCGCTGCTCTGCAACGGCGACGGGGTGTGCAAGTTCAGAGAACGAGGCGCGGCGGCCGGAAAGAAAAGAGAGGAAGGCGTCGACGATCGGAGGCTTACCAGGGGTTCTTCTGGTGTCCAAGAGATAGAAGGGAGGGTGGCGAGCTGATTCCAGGGTTTTGGTAGCTAGGAGGGAGTCGAGGGCGGCGAGGCCATGGCGATCTTCAGAGGATTGGCGCCGGCGATGGAAATCAGAGAGGGGGAGCGAGGAATTCCGGCGAGAGAGAGAGATTTTTGGCGGCGCTGAGGAACCCTAGGACGATAGGGGGTACAGGGGTGCCCTAGGCTCGCTTATATAGGGTGGAGGCGCTGCGGTGGCCGCCGTGGTCGCGTCGCGGTCGCCGTGGAGGCCTCCGATGGGCGCCGTACGGGAGGACGAAGAAGGAGGGCGCGCGCACGAATCTTGGCGCCCTCGAACCGGTAAGTTGCGCTGCGCGGGCTGGGTTGCTGCGCGCTAGGGCTTAGGTGGGCTGGGCCAGGCGGTAGATTAGGTGCTGCTGCTCGCTTCTCCTTTTATTCTTTTCTGTTTTTATATTTTTTTTTGCAGATTGCTTTTGGAAGAAAGTTGTTAAGGTTTTAATCAAGGAAAATTACAGAAAAATTTAGTTAAGCTTTTTAGACAATTAGAAACCACACTGTAAACTTGGATTTCAAAAATTGAAATTTAAAATTATGGTTTGTGTTTGAATTCAAAATAGAGGGATTTGAGTTTAAAAAAATCTTTGATAAAACATGTATAAAAATAGGGTTACCCCTAGGGTTTTAGAATGATTTAGAGAGAAGAAATGTTTGGTGATTTTTATGGTTCCCAAAAGGTACTGATTGAGAATTTGGAAATGGTTTGAATTTAATTGGTGGAAATAAAGGAATGATTTGAGGCAACAATTTTAATAGTTGAAATCAATGAATTATTTGGAAATCAATGAAAAGTTTTGTTTTGCAATTCTTTGTTTGAAAGATTGTAACAGACAAGTGTGAAAACAAGGTTTGATTCAAGTTTAAATTTCATATGAAAACAATGCAAGCAGAAATAAATATGAGGATGATGATATGATGCATGCTTAAATTAAACAAATAAGTAAAAACAACTAAGGTTTTCATACTTGGATGTTACACACTCGCACGCGGCTAGATCTAACGATCAGGCCTCGTCTCCGCATCCTAGCCGCGAGAAGAGCCGCAGCGGGCGCTCGGGTAGAGACAGGCAAATGCAGGTGTATGACCCGGCTGCTGCCGCGAAACAGGTTGCTGTGCCGCAGCAGCCCGGGCAGGAACACAACGCTGCAAGAGCAGGCTCTCAAGCCCATCAAGCTCAAAGCCGTGCCCGAGAAGCCGCGCGTCCGGGTACATCTCGGCAACCCGCAGCTCAGCCTACTCGGCAGAGGCAGCAGCCGCGCCCAGTGGCACCAGTCGCCAACCCGGTGGAGCAGCCCGCAGCTATGCAGGTGGATAGGTATGATGATGGCTACTCGGCTATGGAGATGGCTGGTTATGACATCCATGACCGTGTCGGTGAGCGTGTGTTGGCGCCTGGAGATGCAAGGCACCAGCTGGACCGTATCAGTTTGTCGGCGCGGCTTGAGAGCACGGGTCCTCCTGGCCCCGAGTGCTTTGGCCCGCGCATCATGAACGAGCCTTCCGTGAAGGGCTTCCAGCTTGCAAGGGGCACCAAGAGTTACAATGGCAGCACCAAGCCTGAAGATTGGCTCAATGACTACGTCACCGCGGTCCATATCGCGAATGGCAACAGGAGATGGGCGGTACGTTATGTGCCGCAGATGCTAGAGGGTCCAGCTCGCACTTGGCTCAACAACTTTCCCAAGAACAGCATTAACTGCTGGCTGGACTTCTCGGATGCCTTCATCAGCAACTTCACGAGTACATACAAGAGGCCGAATAGGCCACAGCAGCTGTCGGCTTGCAGGCAGCGAGAAGACGAGACGGACCGCGAGTACCTTACTCGGTGGAGCACCCTAAGGAACACCTGTGAGGGTGTGAATGAAGCACAGGCCATCACTTGGTTTGCGCAGGGTTGCCGACATGGCAGTATGCTTTGGCAGAGATTGCAGAGAGAGATGCCGAACACCCTGGCCGAGACCATCAAGATTGCGGATCAGTACGCACTCGGTGATCCTACTCAGCCACTGATGGACTCCTCTGAGCCGAGAAGAAACTTCAACAGCAGCAAGCGCAACGAGTTCCGCAACAAGCGCCGAGTAGATACTCGGTATGACCCTGAGGAGGTGAATGCAGTAAATGTTGGAGGCGGTGGTGGCCAAAGGCAGAAACCTGCTGGAGCCTACGGGCAGAACCAGAACCAGGGCCAAGGCAACAAGAAGCCATTTCGCGCCTCTCAGTCGGGTAGCGGGAACTCCGAGCAGCCGAAGAAGTTTGTCTTTGACGACATGAAGGATGGCACATGCAGCTTTCACACTCATCATCCCTCGAGGCCTGCGAACCATACTACTCGGCAATGCGAATGGTGGGATGTGATCAAGAGTGATGGCTTGCCTCCTCCTCCTCCCCTGCCAGCCGCCAATGCTACTGTTCAGCCTACTCGCGCACCCGCAACTCGGCCGCCAGTGTACCCGAGAAGAGAGAATGTCAACCAGGTGGCTTTAGGAGCCAACCGGAACTTCAACAATGAGAGATACCGCAACAACAACAACAACTACAACCGCAACAACAACAACAGAGGCAACAACAACTATCAGGGCAACAACAATGGCAACAATGGCAACAATGGGGGCAATGGCTCCAACCAGTACCAAGAGCACCATGAGAGCTATATGATCTTCACTTCTGAGGCAGACGACAAGCAATCATAGCACAGGCGGGCCATGGAGGTCAACGCAGTGATTCCTGCTGTCCCTCACTACATGTACTGGTGCGACCAGGAGATCAGATGGACTCGAGCGGATCATCCTAAGGTGATGCCCAATCCGGGTACCTATGCCTTGGTGCTGGATCCTACCTTCCTGGGTCCCGAGAAGAATGTGAGGTTCAGCAAGGTGCTAATCGACAACGGCAGCAGCATCAACATTGTGTACAAGGACACACTCGAGAAGCTTGGCCTGGCCGAGAACATGATGCTGCCTAGCAAGACCACCTTCCATGGTATTGTGCCCGGGATCTCGTGCAATCCGATTGGCCGAGTGTGGATTGATGTGCTATTCGGTACTCGGGAGAACTGCCGCACAGAGCGCCTGCAGTTTGAAGTAGTGGATCATCAGAGCCCCTATCATGCTCTACTCGGCAGGCCTGCTCTGAGCAAGTTCATGGCCTCTACCCATGTGGCTTACCTAAAGATGAAGATCCCTGGTCCCAATGGCATCATCACCATCTCGGGAGATTACAAGAAGTCCATGGAGTGTGCCTCTGCTAGCTCCCAGCTGGCGGAATCGATGGTGATTGCTGCCGAGAAGAAGAAGATGTACGAGGTGGTGGCCATGGCTCAGTCCGCACAAGCTGGCGCACAAGGTGTGCCGAGTACCCAGCATGGTACTGCTTTCCAAGCTGCCAAGGAGACCAAGACAGTCCAGGTTGACCCCGAGTTCCCGGAGCGCGTGGCCATCATTGGTTCCGGGTTGGCGGAGAAATAGGAAAGCGCGCTCATCCACTTCCTCCGTGAGAATCGGGATGTGTTCGCCTGGACCAATGAAGATCTACCAGGAGTCCCGAGGGAGTTGGTTGAGCACTCTTTGCATGTGCGTCCTGATGCCAAGCCCGTGAAGCAGGCTTTGCGCCGTTTCGGAGATGAGAGAAGGAAGGCCATCGGTGATCAGATCACCAAGCTGCTGATAAGTAACTTCATCATGGAAGTACTGCACCCGGATTGGTTGGCCAACCCGGTCATGGTCGAGAAGAAAAAGGAAGATCCCAAGGCTGCCACTGCATGGCGCATGTGTGTCGACTACACCGACTTGAACAAGGCATGCCCCAAGGATCCTTTCCCGCTACCTCGCATCGATCAGGTGATCGATTCCACTGCTGGTTGTGAACTGTTGTCTTTCATAGATGCCTACTCTGGTTTCCACCAGATTGCACTCAACCCTGATGATCAAATAAAGACTGCTTTCATTACCCCGTACGGGGCTTATTGCTATCGTGTCATGTGTTTTGGCTTGAGGAATGCGGGTGCAACCTATCAGAGATGCATGCAGAAATGCTTGCACGACCAGCTCGACAAGAATGTGCAGGTGTACGTAGATGACATTGTCATCAAAACGAATAAAACACATACTCTGCTTGCCGACCTGGAGGAAACCTTTGCTAACCTACGCAAGTACAAAATGAAACTGAATCCGAGTAAGTGCACCTTTGGTGTACCGGCTGGAAAGCTACTCGGCTTTCTGGTTTCTAGTCGGGGCATTGAAGCCAATCCTTCTAAGATAAAAGCTATCGAGAGCATGTCTTTGCCGAGATCATTGAAGGATGTGCAGAAGTTCACGGGTTGTCTGGCATCTCTGAGCCGTTTTCTGGGCCGAATGGGCGAGAAGGCTCTGCCTCTGTACCAGCTGATGAAGAAAAGCGACAAGTTTGTCTGGACTCCGCAAGCAGACGTGGCATTCAATGAGCTGAAAGCAATGCTGGCTAGCGCTCCTGTCTTGGCTAGTCCGCTACCCAAGGAGCCTATGCTGCTGTACATTGCTGCGACTAACCGAGTAGTCAGCGTGGTGATAGTGGTGGAGCGGGAAGAAGAAGGCAAGAGTGTGCAGCGCCCAGTTTATTATCTCAGTGAAGTGCTGTCCAGTTCCAACCAAAACTATCCGCACTACCAGAAGATGACATATGGTGTGTACCTGGGCGCCAGGAAGCTGAAACATTATTTCCAGGAGCACCCCATCACTGTGGTGAGTTCTGCTCCCATCTCGGATATCATGGGTAACAAGGAGGCGAGTGGCAGAGTAGCCAAGTGGGCGATTGAGCTAGCCGCGTACGCTCCCGCGTACGCGAGAAGAGAAGCAATCAAGTCTCAGGTCCTGGCGGAATTTCTTGTGGACTGGGCCGAGATGCAATATGAACCTCCTGCTCCAGTTTCCAACTATTGGAGGATGCACTTCGATGGCTCGAAAGTAAAGGAAGGCCTTGGTGCTGGTGTCGTGCTCACGTCACCCAAGCGAGATCAACTCAAGTACGTGCTGCAGATTCATTTCAAGGCATCCAACAATGTAGCCGAGTACGAGGCAGTGGTGCATGGTTTGCGAGTAGCAAAGGAGGTTGGCGTGCAGCGCATTATATGCTATGGTGATTCAGATCTGGTGGTGCAGCAAGTCTCGGGTACCTGGGATGCGTTGGATGCCAACATGGCATCGTATCGTTTCTTGGTGCAGTCAATGACTGGGTTTTTCGAAGGCTGTGAGTTCCAGCACATTCACCGAGCAGAGAACGAAGCAGCAGACGAGCTATCCAAGTTGGGATCTTCTCGGCAGTCCATCCCGGCAGGGATTGCCTTGGAGCATTTGAGGAAGCCATCCATCAAGCCTTCCCCCAACTCGGAATCCATCTTTGTTCCTTCTCTGCCAAGTGAAGAATCTGACCCAATGGAGATTGACTGGGAGAGTGCTGCAAGGAGCCCGGGGACTGCCGTCCTCTACTCGGGTACTGCCACTCCCTACTCGGAGACTGCCACTCCCTACTCGGGGACTGCCACTCCCTACTCGGGGACTGCCACTCCTTACTCGGGGACTGCCACTCCGTACTCGGGGACTGCCGCCCTCAACCCAGAGGCTGTCGCGTTCATTGAAGAAGTTCTCGCCAATCGGTCTGGGCTGCAGAGAAGCGCTCCTACTCCTCCTGTGCAATCGCAAGAGCCTGTCCCAATGGAACTGGACGAACCAGTGTTTCCCATACGGGAGACACCGAGTTGGGCTATGCCCATATTATCCTTTCTAAAGGACGGCATTTTACCTGAAGATGAGGTGACTGCGAGGCAGATTCAGAGAAGGTCCAAGGGCTACACCATAGTCCGAGATGTGCTGCACAAGAGAAGTGCCACTGGTGTGCTGCAACGCTGTGTGAGCCCGGAAGAGGGAGAAGAAATCCTGGTGGAGATACATCAAGGGGAATGTGGGCATCACGCCTCATCTCGGGCTTTGGTCAAGAAAGCTTTTCGGCATGGCTTCTACTGGCTCACTGCACTGCAGCAAGCTGAAGATATTGTGAGGAAGTGCACCGGCTGCCAGATGTTCGCAAGTAAGATTCACATGCCTGCTTCCGAGTTGAAAACAATTCCTATCACATGGCCATTTGCTGTTTGGTGCTTGGATATGGTTGGTCCTTTCAAACCGGCTAAAGGCAATATGACACATATCTTGGTCATGGTGGACAAGTTCACCAAGTGGATCGAGGTGAAACCTATTCGGAAGTGCGATGGGGTCACAGCTGTGAAGTTCGTGAAGGATGTGATCATGAGATATGGCTACCCGCACAGTATCATCACCGACAACGGCACCAACTTTGCAGAGGGGGCAATGGTGCGATTCTGCAGAGATAAGCATATCCGACTAGACGTTGCGTCAGTCGCGCATCCTGCATCCAATGGGCAAGTTGAGAGAGCAAATGGGATGGTACTGGCAGGCATAAAGCCAAGGCTGATTGAGCCATTGCTGAAAACACCTGGGTGTTGGCTAGAAGAGTTGCCAGCGGTGTTGTGGAGTCTAAGGACTACCCCTAACCGGTCAACCGGCTACACGCCATTCTTCTTGGTATACGGGGCTGAGGCCGTGTTGCCAATAGACTTAGAGCATGACTCCCCCCGAGTAGCCCTCTACACTGAGGTGGAGGCGAGAGAAGCTCGAGAAGACGACGTTGACCTGCTTGAAGAAGCAAGAGAGCTGACTCTGTCACGTTCGGCTATCTACCAGCAAAACCTGCGGCGTTATCATAGCCGAAAGGTGAACCCAAGGGTTTTCCGAGAAGGAGACATGGTCCTTAGGCTTGTGCAGCGCACAGCCGGGATGCACAAGTTGTCTCCTCCGTGGGAAGGGCCTTTCATTGTGAGCAAAGCGCTGCACAATGATGCGTACTACCTTGTAGATGTACGCCCGTCGCAGGCGAACAGGGCAGATAAAGCTGGAGAGGAGACCAAGCGCCCTTGGAATGTAGCCCTACTTCGTCGTTTTCATTCGTGAGCAAAGATGTGTATGTACCCTCTTATCCGAGTTGAAATTCTACTCTGCAATCTGAAATTGTTCTCGGGGACTGCCCTCGTCCAAAATTGCTCTAAGTGTTTTTACTCGGCTTGGTCCTTTGTCTATTCGGTTGCTCCACTTCAGAACTCATAAGTGCATTGAGTACTATGTTTAAACCTATATGCCAACTCTTCGACTCTGCTGCTGTCCGAAACCCGGCTTCATGGCAAGCAAGAGAACAAGCAAAAGGTCAATGAGCACACGAAAATCGCTAAGGAAGAAAGAGTGCAGGAACCGAGTAGATTGTTGGTTACTTTTGTTCCCTGTTTTCGTCTTCTCGGCTAAGTGGTGGGCTGCGTTACCATGATTGTTTCTAGCGGCTAAGTATTTGCAGCCCTACTACTTGAATCTTGTGACTCGAATACCAAACAAGCGACAAGTCGCGGGTAGAGCAGAGATGAAAAGATAGGGTGAATAAGAAATGCAACTCGGGGACTCGCATGGAAACACAACTCGGCATTAAGCCAGCGTCGTTCAATTTGATTAATGTCGAAATAAACAGAGTGGGCATAAAAACTGAGTAGCAAGCAAAACAAAGATAGTCTATTACATCTGCTCCCGGCATCCCGGGGATCTGATAAGTGTTCGAGTTGAAAGAGATTGCAGGTTGCTTCAAGATGAGGAGGCAGTGTTCTCGGCGTTGGCCTTGGCTGCTGTTTCTTCGGCGGCGGTCTTGGCAGCAGCTTCTTCGGTGGCGGCCGTGGCAGCTGTTTCTTCGGTGCTGGCATGGGTTGCAGCCGTTTCCGTCTGGACGGTGGCGGATTCCTTCATCTCGGCATCATGCTGGGTGGCCGCCTGCTCAGAAGTGGCCGTGGCCACCGAGACGAGCCCTGGAGCCGAAGAGGAGCCTGAAGCCTGGCCAGGAGGGGGCACCGTGTCGTCGAGAGCAGCACCTGAGGAGGTGCCAAAGTCGAGTGCGGCGGTGTCGATGTGGGCGTACTCGTCCTCATCGCTACTCGCGACGGCGACGTTCTTCCCCTTCCCGGCCTTGCCCTCAGGAGATTCGAAGAGGCCTTCCAAGTCGGATTCTACTTCGTCGTCCTCTTCCTCTTCCTCTTCGTACTCGGTGTCGGGCTCGGGGAGGCCCTCGATGAAGGTCTCCGTCTCAGCGCACTCCGCGACCTCGTAGGCGATCTGCTTGCGTGTGGCCACGCAGTCGGGATCTACCTCCCACTTGGAATTATTGCGCTTCCCGCGGATGAGCTGCATGTTGAGGTTTTCATACCAGGACGCTATGCAGAGAAGCATCACGTCCGCACCGGCCCGGGCTCCCGAAGCGCGCCACTTCTTCAGCTCTTTCTTCACATTCTTCAGCTTGAAGGCTAGGCCCTTCATGGTGGTTGGCTGAAGATCATGAGGCCAAAACAGCCTGTGGAGCTCAAAGCCCTCGTGCACCAAGTCAGTTCCGACGCCAGCCAGCTGTTCGAAATAGCCTTTGAGCACCAGCAAGCTGTCCTCAATCTCGGCTCTGGTATCTGCTGCCTCACCTTTTGCAAGGCGAGCTGCTTTGGCCTTGGCCACCGTAGGCACAGAAGGGGAGTCAAGGTGAGGCCAGATCTCTGAAATAGCATGTGGTAACTTCAGAACCGAGAAGAGAAGAACCGAGTAGAGGAAAACCGAGAAGAAATACGACCGAGAAGAAAAGAAGCAGCGAAGAAAAGACTTACCGGACAGTTCGTTGCGCAGCCGCTGCAGCTGGGTCTTCCAGGACTCCTCGTTAGAAATGTGCCTTTCTTGGATCAGGCGCAAGCTATCCATCTGAGCGAAGAGATCAGCGTTGGTCTTCTTTAAAGTTTCGC
This sequence comes from Alopecurus myosuroides, assembly GCA_028641055.1. NCBI lineage: Eukaryota > Viridiplantae > Streptophyta > Magnoliopsida > Poales > Poaceae > Alopecurus > Alopecurus myosuroides. Next base: position 148,211,293 of record CM054063.1, read on the forward strand.
ATTCCTGCTCAAGGGCCCTCTCCTTGGCTCTGAAAGTGGTCTCGTCCTTGGCCTTCTCGGCGATTGCCCTGTCCCTCTCGGCGCCAATTTTGATGGCATCCTGGAGTGCCTTTTGTAACTGGAGTTGTAGCTTCTCGGTCTCGGTGGCGTGATCTTTCAGCAACACAGCGGCCTGGTTGGACAGTTGGTTCTGCACCTCCGCTGGTTTGACACAATCTTGGTGTGCCTCAGCAAACAACTTGTGATCTTCTGCGAAGAGCCAGACAAGGTCAATAGAGAAGCAGCGAAGAAACAGGTTCAAGATCAAACCGAGTGAACAACAAACTCACCCTCCAGCCTTTTGATGGTGGCTTCGGCGTTCTTCACGAAAGTGCGGCATTTCTCGTGCTCTTCGGCTAGGCTCTTCAATTTCTCTGCAAAGTAGAAAAGGTTAGCGCAAAAGAAAGCATAAGCGAGCGTAAACAAAAAACGCATGAATCGCACAGCTAAAAGCGTACCTTGCAATTCAGCCAGCTGCTGGGTGCTGTCGTTGGCGTTCTTGCTGGCTGCCTCCGCAGCTGCCTTTTCCTTCTCTAAAGCAGCAATTCGCCTCCTGGCGATAGAGTGGTTCCAGAGAAGATGGCGGTATAGGTTGGTCCGCTTCAGGACGCTATCCTGAGAAGCGAGAAGAAGCAAGTTAAAAAAAAAAGCAGAGTAGATTCAACCCGAGTAGGAGGCTACTCGGAGAGTATCCACCTACTCGGCTAGAATCTCGGGGACTGGGAGTGATGGAAAGGAGCAGAAAGGCGAATAGAAGAGAAGAAAATTCAACTCGGAAAAGATAAGGAAAACTTACGGCGTAGGCCTGCTCGATGTCCTCGGCATTCTTGCGATGCAGGAACATCTTGGCTGCGAGTGTCGCGGTCTCGGTGGAGACGGACATGGGATTGCGTCCCAGGTCAACCTTGTTCCAGTCCACGCGCATGTGGTCGATGCCGCCAAGGCTAAGACCGTGCCACTTCTCCACGCCGAGAACCTTGCTATCCCATTTGGCGTCGATGAAGCCAATGGTGTCCAGTACCTGCTCAAGGCCTTTTGAAGTTATTGGTTTGTCTTGGACTCCACGAGAAGCGATGTTGACAGACTGGGGTTGGCTTGGATCTGGAGGAGGGGAGTTCATGGCTACAACCTTCCTTCCCCTCTGGATAGCTAAAGCTTTGTCCTTGGGAGGGAAGCCGATTGAGTGCTGATGGCTAACCTCAATCATGTACTCCGGGTAGCAAGGCTGGCCAGCAGCGCGAGCATCAGCTGAGAGCGCGGCGGGAATCGGGCCAGACTCGTGGATCACGAGTGCTCCACCTGAGGCTGGTAGCGGCACTTGGTCTCTGGACCGCTTCTTCGTCCTTTCCTTCTCGGGATCTTCAGTTTTCTTCCCGTCAGCTTTGGCCTTCGCCTTCTCGGCGGCTTCCTTCTCGGCCTTGGCTCTCTCAGCAGCTTCCTTCTCAGCCTTGGCCTTCTCGGCGGCTTCCTCCTCGGCCTTGGCCTTCTCAGCAGCTTCCTTCTCGGCTGCCCTTCTGTCAACCTCATCCTTCAGAGCATCCAGGGCTCGCTGCCTGGTTACTCGCCCGGCAGGAGGGCTGGATGTATCCTTGGTCTGCGGCGGCGAGGAGGAGTTTGGCGGTGTAGGGCCTTGCACAGTGGGTGGCACCACGGATCCATCGCTTTGTGCAACTCCTGGCTGGGCGCTACTCGGTGCGCCGCCCGGCTGCACGCTGCTCAATGGATAAGCATCTCTCGTGGTGGCATCCGTGGCGGTGGTGTCTTCTACTCGCTGCTCGGTAGCGAGATTCTCTTGTGCAGCAGCCCCTGTGGTGGGCTGCTCTTGCTCTGCTTCAGGCCGCTCGGCGGCGGTGTTGTCTTGCATCTCTTGATCTTGGTTCTCCTCGGCATTGCTAGCCGGAGGAGAAGGGGGTCTCTCATCGTGGACGGTAGTGTCCTGTGCTGCTGGTTCTGATTCTGCTTCTGGAGCATCAGCAGTCTGTGCGTTGGCAGCAGCAACGTCGACGGTGTCGTCCTCATCATCATCCAGATTGACCAGAGGTACTGATTTTTCCTTAGTGTGGTCAGACGCGAGAGCTGCGTTCGCGTCCATAGGAGGTCTGCAGAGAAAGGGAAATCACATATTAGAAGAAGATTGGGGAAAATAGCACAGCGCGAGAAGGGAGGCGACCGAGAAGAGGGCTTACGCGGTGGTGGACTTGAGCTCTCGTCTGGACCTCTTCACGACCACCTTCTTCTCGGCGGGCTTCTTCCTCTTGGCGGGAGGCGCTGGTGCTCCGCTACCAGTCCGTTTGCGGGTCTCAGGAGCGGCGACGGACAGAGGCTTGACGACTAGGGGCGCATCGCCCTCGTTCTCGTCTTCGTCCTCGTCGTCCTTTTCCGCGGCAACTTCATCTGAGAATCCAAGAGAAAAGAGGAAAGAATCAGAAACAGCAAACGAGGGACTGGTGCTTCTCGGAAGCAAACAGAATGAAAGTGTAGTTACCATCAAAGTCTTCATCAGACCAGGTGCGGAGAGCGTCACGCTTGTCAGTAGTGGGGGAGCGAGAGAGGTTGGACTGCTCCGCGGCATCGAGAGAGGGCACATCGTCCTCCTCACGATCAGGAGACCAGTTGCCCTCAAAAACCTCGCAGCTCTCGATTATCTGGCGAGTGAGAACCTGAAAAACAGAGAAGGATCACAGACTAGCCGAGTACCAGGAAGGAATTCTACTCGGATAGGCGTGCAGGTGCAAAGCACACAAAGCCTAGGCGGTTTACTAAGCATTCTACCCGGATAGGCGTGCAAACACAAAGCATACTAAGCCTAAGCATATTTGCTGAAAGGTCTTACTCGGAAGGGCGTGCAGGTATAAAGCACATCGAGCCTAAGAGTTGTTCTCGAGTAGGCTATCCGACAAGGCATGCAAGCACGAAGCACATTAAGCCTACGCAATTCGGCTAAGTACCTACTCGGTGCAGAAGACGATCGCTACTCACGGCAGGAGGAGGAATTATCTACTCGGAAAGTAAATGCAGAGAGCAAAGTAAGAAAGGCGTACCCGCTCAATGGGCTTGGTACGGTTGTACGGGACGAACCCGTATTGCCAGTGGTCGCCAAGATTTGTCGTCAAGATGTTCCTTGCGTGCCAGGGAACATCGATGTTGTCAATCTCGATGGTGGTTGTCCTGGTGCAGTCGCGGGGACCTCCCATGTAACACATGAGATGGCAGCGCTCCTGCAAGGGCAGCACTCGGCGCTGGATCCAGCAAGCCACCGGATCGTCATTCTTGAGGCCTTGCGCCTTCAACCAGCCAAGTCTATTCTCCATCTCGATGGCGTCCTCGTCATTGACGGGCTTATCCTTCCAGTACATCCCGATCGGAGCGCGATTGCTCCATACGGGCAAGTTGATTCGATCGTCCACCTGGGCTCCTTCCGCGGCGGCAACGTTCTTGACATAGAGGAACGTCTTCTGCCATAGCTTGACGGAGTCCAGCCCCTTGATGCGGGGGTGGTTCGTCCCGGACCGCTGCACCATCATGGCGCAGCCGGTGTCGGTGGCGCGGGCGACGCCCGCGGAGTCTTTCTTCCCGGTGGATTGCTGGCGCAAGTGGAAATACCTGAGCCACGTCTCCCACGTGGGCCGGATGCCGAGGAAGGCCTCGCAGACCACGGCGTGGTAGGCGAGGAAGACGACGGCATTGGGGGGCAGATGATGCATCTGGATGCCGAAGTGATTGAGGAACTTCCGCAGGAAATCGGAGGCGGGCAATCCGAACCCGCGCTCAAAATGCGACAGGAAGACGACGCGCTCTCCTTCCCGCGGGGATGGCACGATTTCACCGTCTGGCGCCCGGCACTCCACGCCGGGAGGAACTCGCCTGGTATTGACGAGCCAGGCGCAATCTTCCGCAGTGACGGAGGATCCGGCCCAGCCAGCTTTGGCCATTACTGCGGGTGGAAGGAGTGGAAGATTTCGAGGGGAGTTGTTTGGGGGATTGAGTCCGCGGCGGCGCGAAAGCTTGCGCGGCGGCGGAAAGCTCGGTGGCGGAGAAGAGCAGGAGACGAAGAAGGAATAGTGCAAGGGAAGGGGAAAAGGAAGTTACCGGCGGGGGTATTTATATCTCCTCCGCGAGTTTACCGTTACCGTCGTGGAAGTGGGATCGATTGTGGCGTGTGGTGGATCCTGTGGCCGGCTAGAAACGCACACAAGCGCCGGTTGCGCGCGTAATGGCCACAGTTGATCCCACCACCGAATCGTGGCCTATAACTACACTTGATGGGACATGACGGCCGGTGGGCCCACTGCGTGAAAACTGGACGCGTGGCAGGTCGTGTCCTGGGCAACGAAACGACAAGGTCGTGGATGCTTGACACGTGTGCAGTTGCTGCGCGAAGGGCTGGATTGTGCTCTGCGCCGCAGAGGCTCAATCTAAGAAATTTCTCTAAGTCTTTTTACTCGGTTAACAGAGTAGAAAGCAAGTGCTACTCGGAAAAGAGGAAACTCAAGGTACTTTCCAGATAGCTACTCGGAGGTTCTACTCGGAATCTTGAGGTTCAAGGGCTGAGATGCAAAGGCTGGTTTTAAGCTGGCAGAGCCTAGTGAACAAGTTCGCAAGACTCAACCAGCTTCGGGGACTGCTGTCGGGGAGTTACCCCCGAGTAGGGTAAAGACAGGTGGTAAAGGCGACTTACAGAAGAGAGGTTTGGTCGAGTAGCCGACTACCTGGTACTCGCTACCCGGTCGACTGCTACTCGGTCTCACCTCAAGGTGACCAGAAGGAGATATCAATCAAGTTCTACCCTTTCGAGTAGAAGAGTTGGCCCGAGTACAATTGGCGGGAACAATTGGCGGGAACCTACTCGGGCCAGAAAGTCAAAGGAGCCGTTCTGACACAGGATCCCGCGTATCCTGGGTCCGTACTTGGCAGCATTCGAACTACTGTTCATCTGGGACCGGCCCGCCTGACAGTGACAACATGGAAGCAGGCCGTGGCAGGATAAGGGGGGCCTACTCTGTGCCTAGGTACAGTGATACCAGTCTGTCCCCTAGTTTTGCCCAACGACTTTACAGAAGCAGCCAAGATTAGGAACCAAAGCTGTCAGCGGGTACTCGGAGAAAGGACGATGTGCACACTATGTCGACACTTGTCTAGATTTGGACGTATCCGGCTGGGCACCATGTATATAAGGTGCCCCGCCGCCTCCTGCGCGAGGGATCTTGCTCCAAGCTCATTCTGGAGCCCTAGAAACCCTAAGTTCTTGACCTAGCTCTACTCGGAGAGGAGAGAGAGGCTACTCGGTAGAGATACCATTTGTACTGTGGCTACTCGGAGAGACATCATAATACATAGAGAAAGGCAGGAGTAGGGGTTTTACCTCCTCACGAGGGCCCTGAACCTGGGTACATCGTGTTGTTTGTGTTGTGTGGATCTTACCTCACGCGGCTACTCGTCGCGTGATCCCTCCCCGGACACCTCCAGCGTCCATCGTCCCCACATCTTTAGCCATCCCATGGCATCTGCCGTGACACCACCACGACAGAAAGAGCCTTCATAGAGGGAAGCAGGGATTAACTCATGTGCTAGAGCTTTTTATTTTATTAAAACTGAGGTATTGAAAGCAATTTTGAGAGAGATGTATGTTTATGTCAGCGAATAGCAAACACACAATACAGTACGTCACAAGCCAACTAGACTTCACAAGAGCGTCTCCCATTGAAGGACGCAACTAGGGTCAGAAGGTCACCCCTCTTTCTCTTTTGTTTACACAATTATTCTCTGACTGATAAATCATGTGCAAAAATAGTGAAGAGAATTTTATAGTAACCAATTTTGGGGATGGGCACCCCGCTGCCAGCTCTTCTATCATTTGGATAAGCGGATGAAGCCACTAGTCCAGGTGTGTAAAGTCCAATCAACAAGTGAGATAAATATTCTCTATTTACGTCCCCATGAGCTAAAACAGGGGGCACAAAACAGGAATAATTTTGAAAGTTTTAAAGGTAGGACATGAGAAATTTACTTGGATTGGTGGTTAAATACCACATGTAAGTAAGTATGTGATACGACTTAAACGTATCTATAATTTCTGATGTTCCATGTTGTCTTCATGCCATATGCTACATGTTTCCTATAGGCTTGTCATTTTTATGGATTTTCTGGGACTAACTGATACGCTTGAAACCTATCCATAATTTATGATGTTCCATGTTGATTTCATGCCTTATGCTACATGTTTCTTATACACTTTATGTCATTTTTATGGATTTTCTGAGACTAACCCATTGACAAGATGCCACAGAGCCAGTTCCTCTTTTCTTCTGTTTTTAGTTTTAGAAAAGTTGTTCTGGAAATATTCTCGGAATTGCTCGAAAAAAACCCAGAAGTCTTAGAAAGTCGTCACGTACAGGGAGTCCGGAGGAGACCCGGAGGGGGGCCTCAGGGGCCCCACACCATGCGGCGGCGTCCCTCCTCCCCGGCCGCGCCAGCTGGTGGTGTGGCCCTCTGGCTGCCCACCGACGTTTCCCTCTCGCCTATTTAATCTCCTCCACGGGTTAACCCTAAATACCCGGGCCTTTTCCACCAAAAAGTTCCGTAGCCGCAGTCGTCGTCAATCCTAGTTCAGGAGGGTTCTGGAGCTCTCCTCGGCAGCTTGCCGGGAGGGGGAATCATCACCGGAGGGCTCTTCATCACCATGCTTCCCTATGGAGTGATGCGTGAGTAATTCATCCCTAGACTATTGGTCAATAGCGGTAGCTCGATGGTTGTTGTCTCCTCTTTATGCCTCATGTTTAGATCTTGTGAGCTTCCTAACATGATCAAGATCATCTTATTGTAATGCTACATGTTGTGTTTCATGGGATTCGATGAATATTGAATGCTATGTCCTGTGATTATCAAACTATCATATTCTTTCATGTGTATGTTATTTATGATCTTGCATGTTGTCCGTTACTAGTAGATGGTCTGGCTAAGTTGATGTTTGTAACTCCAAGAGGGAGTATTTATGCTCGATAGTGGGTTTATGCCTCCCTTTCACTCACGCTCGAGTGACATAAACCTAACGGGTGGGGGATGTGTTGTTGCCATTAGGGAGAAAACAACAATGCTTTGTCTAAGGATAATTTTATTGTTTACAATACACACTTTGCTAAATGCAATTATCTATTGCTTGCAACTTAATACGCAAGGTTTGATCGGATGACACTCTGAGGGTGGATTATTAGTCATAAATGCAGTTGGATAACGGTCTATGTTTCTTGTTGTAATGCCCGCATGAATCACATAGTAATCATCATGTCATGCATATGCACTACGATGCAGCCTTTATATCTGTCAATTGCCCAACTGTAATTTTTTTTACCCAACATGTTATCTATCTGTTTTGGAGAGACACCTCTAGTGAACTGTGGACCCCGGTCCATCTCTTTACACTGATAATACAACCATTGTTTTCTCGCTGTTTTCCTACTGCAATCACTATTCTCTTTTATCTACTGCAAACAAGTACTACTTTCCATGCTATACGTCTAATTCTTTGTTTCAGCAAAACCGGTGAGATTGACAACCTCACTGCTTCGTTGGGGCAAAGTAATTAGATTGTGTTGTGTAGATTCCACGTTGCTGCTGAATTGGTAGTGCGCCCTACCAACATCAACTGCATCAACCTTCATAAGTGATTTGTTTCTCCTATTGGTCGATTCAACCTTGGTTTCTTTCTGAGGGAAAACTTGCCGCTGCACTCTTCACACCTTACACTTGGGGTCTCCCAACGAGAGTGTGTCTACACTCCATAAGTATGGTGGACAATTTTGGCGAACTTTGGTTTTGGGGAGTTGGATGCACGAGTAGAGCTCATACTCATTACAGGTGGAGGCTAGCAAAAGACTGGGAGCGACATATTAAGAGAGCAATAATGGCCATAATCATGCATAGTGACAAAAACATTATTAATGAAAGCATAAATAGTATTACAAGTCAAAAACTAAATGATCATAGAGGCTATAAGTAACTGGTTTGTAGTCATAAACATGGGGTAAGCATGTGATACGTCATAAACATATCCATAATTTCTGATGTTCCATGTTGTTTTCATGCCTTATGCTACATGTTTCCTTTACAGTTTATGCCATTTTTATCGATTTCCTAGGACTAACCTATTGACAAGATGCCACAAAGTCAGTTCCTGTTTTCTACTGTTTTTTCTTTAAGAAAAGTTCTTCTGGAAATATTCTCGGAATTGGACGATTCGAAACCCGGAAGTCTTAGAAAGTTGTCGCGCACACGGAGTCCGGAGGAGACCCGGAGGGGAGCCACAGGGGCACCACACCAGGGGTGGTGTGGCCCCCCTGCTCGCCCTCCGACGTGGACGTCTCGCCTATATGTTGTCCTTGAAGCGTTAACCCTAGATACAAAAGCTTTTTCCATGAAAAACACCTACAGCCGCCGTCATCGTCAGGAGCTCTCCCCGGCACCCTGCCGGGCGGGGGAATCGTCACCGGAGGGCTCTACACCACCATGTCCGCCTCCGGAATGATGCGTGGGTAGCTCATACTTGGACTACGGGTCCATAGCAGTAGCTAGATGGTTGTTCTCTCCACTTTATGCCTCTTGTTTAGATCTTGTGAGCTGCCCTACATGATCAAGATCATCTTATTGTAATGCTACATGTTGTGTTTGCTGGGATCTGATGAATATTGAATGCTATGTCTCATGATTATCAGTCTATCATGTTCTATTTATGTGTATGTTATTTATGATCTTGCATGCTCTCCGTTGTTAGTAGATGCTCTGACCAAGTAGATGCTAGTGACTCCAAGAGGGAGTATTTATACTCGATAGTTGGTTCATGCCTCCTTTGCATTTGAGCTCGAGTGACAGAAACGTGACAGATGGAGGATGTGTTGTTGTCATTAGGGAGGAAACAACGATGTTTACATTGTTTACACTAGTTGAATGCCCGTGCGTTGCTACGAACTTCTTAAGTTTTCTTGTTATCGTAAACTTTGTACAAACGGATTTTAATGCAACAAAATGATAGACACATGATAATCCAAAAAAAAGTATGATTCTACTTTGATTAAAATGTAATGTGGTATAAACATATAATATGACAACATATGTATCAAAAAAATACTTCATCAATTATCTCTCAATGACTAAGACTACACTTTGCTCGTGGCATATAACCCTTGCTCTCACATTGTTATGCACGTTACACTCACCTCTTCATTCCCTTGCTCTGATATTGTTAGGCCGTCACACTTCACCTCGGTCATGTCGCTCCTTTATGTCGTCCTTCATTTAGTTAGATTATCCCTCATCCATGGGAGGCTCCATGTGATGGTCTTAACACTTATCTTCAGGGGCGGAGCCAGGATAAGTCAAAAAATTACTTGGTGTTTGGGCAAACTACTCAATATTTTTTCCTTAAAACATTCCAGTACACGACGTTAAAAATGGAAAAAATCACAAAGAGTGATTCTACATGTACGAAGAAATTCATCCAATCTTGGTACCACAGACAATCTCGGACTTCTCATGTGGGTATCGTATATAGATCGAGCCATACATATTTCAATCGTAAATGAAATAATTATAATCATAAAATGAGAGACTTAAACAGGATAACTAGGGCTCATAAATACATAGTTTATTATAAAAAAAATACAAATAGATGATATTGTTAGATTTTCAGGTAGCACTTTCTACCTTGCGTTAATGGAGAATTGTTGCTGGTCTCGGCAGCAATTTTACTAGGATTACAGTATTGCATATACTTCCTCAAAAATAATTGATCAATTATGTGTGTAGAATTATCAACGTACTTTTAGACCAAGTGTTTGATCAGGTATAAGAGGCCAGCGTCCTATAAGCTAATGAGGCGGGGAATGCTCAACACTTCAACACACGAATCGCATGATGGCTCTTCGCATCATATCGTTTGGGACTTGTGGCAAGAGCCATTGCAGATCCATCTGATATTAGGGGAAAAATACGACCGCTCGGCCACTGCAAACAAAGAGGACGACATGAAGTTACGGTAAAGGCAATCGAACTCCTATACGAAATCCTAAATTGGGTTGGGCCCCTGGATGTACACATGCACATGTGGTAGGCGTAGTCTTTGTATACTAATCACGTAATTAGCTGCATAATAGGATCCTACTTAGCACATACTTCGCATGCATTAAGCACCCTAATACGTACACTAGATCATTAGAGGGGCCGAACCTTAGGGGGGTCTAGCCCCTGTTAGCCCCCCTTGCCTCCGCCCCTTCTTATCTTGACGCGTCCGTAAGAGAACTTGTCTTGACGCCTTCCCTCTCCTATATAAATCTTGATTAACCGTAACAAAGAAACATAATATATTTACCTCTTAGACTAAAGCATTATTTTCTTTGCTATTATCAGTCCGGCAGGACATGTTATCTCCTTCTAGGAGGCATCAAATGGGCCTAGAACTTATCAAATTATTTGCATCAGTGGCTGATGATTGATTACACTACAACCTTGGTGAAAACCTTTTTTTGGACATAGACTCAATTTTAAACTATTATTATCATGAATAAGAGAGCCATAGAGAGGCAACATGATTTATTTACAACACTGGAATATACTAACAAAGATAACAATTAAAAATGTAGACATTGCATCCCGATTTCCCTATTGATAGAAAAATAATCTCCAATAGTTGGATTTTTTTTTGAAATGAGTCACCCCAGCCTCTGCATCAGGGTGATGCATATGGCTTATTTATATTAAGATAAAAGTTTAACATGTCGAAATACAATCAAGACGTCGTTTTCACGGGTCAGATAAAGTTGATACAAAAATGAGCCAACGGAAAAGAGGAGCAACGAAATCAGCCATAGTCTAATATTGTAGTGCGCAACCAGCCAGCCTAGTTGAAGATAGCCCGAACGACCGCCATCAGCCGAATGCATCCAGTATCCAAACGCTGTCGTTGCTCCATATGAACCAAATTGGACCATAGATTGATCCAATGTAAAGCCCGATGAACCACCTGCAAAAAATTTCCCACCACCTCATTGTTAAACACACACCATTAAGGCTAATCCAAACCGCCCACAAAAAAGCACATACTCCTATGCGTATAACTGCCTTAACATGCTTGTCCGGACCACTCAACCAATTCCCGAATAAATGATTAATAGAAGAACGCTTTCCAATGCTAAAAGTAAAGTGAAAGAGACGCCAAATCTTTTTAACAAAATCACAATCCAAAAAAAAGATGTTGCACTGTCTCTTGTGAGCCACAAAAGACACACTTAGTGCAACCACTCCACTTCTTCCTAGCAAGATTATCTTTAGTCAAAAGTTCCTTTCGAGATAGAAACCACATGAATTTTTTTTCTTGAGAGGCACTTTTAATTTCCAAAGCCTAGATCGTAAACTAGCTATGGGACCATCCATAAAATCTGCATAAAACGATTTAACAGAAAATACGCCCGATGTCGTTAATTTCCATCGAATCTTATCAGGAGCATCAGTAAGAGTCACTCCCATGAGTCTCTCTACTAAATTCAGCCAGGCAGACCACGTGTTACCTACCAAATTCCTCCTAAACTGAATATTAGGATGCTCGTGATTAAGAACCTCAGCAACCAAGGTGCTCTTATGTCTGGCAATGGCATACAAATTTGGATATTGAGATGCAAGGGACGTACTACCAAGCCACACATCTTCCGAGAACCTTATGTCTAACCCATTGCCAACAGAGAATTCAGTCCTATGAAAAAAATTCCTGTTTCACTCCCATCACTCCCTTCCAAAAGAGCGAATCAGTGGGCCTAACGTCAACCTGCAATAGAGATTTATCACCCAAATATTTATTATGTAACAATTCAGCCCACACCCCTTCTTCAGTCATTAATTTGAACAACCATTTAGCCAATAAACACTTGTTCTTAATCTCTAATAACTCAATCCCCAATCCACCTTGATCCTTAGGTCTACAAATAATATTCCATTTCGTTAAACGATACTTCTTCTTTAACTTGTCGCTCTGCCAAAAAAAACGAGATATAAAGAAGTCTAGCCTCTTACGAACCCCAACGGGAATCTCAAAAAAAGATAACATGAACATCGGCAAACTAGTCAAAACCGAATTAATCAAAACCAACCGATCACCATAAGACAAAAGTTTTCCAACCCAAGAGCTCAACTTTTGTTCGAAACGTTCCTCAACAGGTTTCCACTCTCTGTTGAGAAGTCTACGGTAATGAACGGGAATTCCCAAATAACGAATTGGAAGGCTCCCTACCTCGCATCCAAAGATGCTACGATAATCTGATAAATGCTCAGCAGCTTTACCAAAACAAAAGATCTCACTTTTATTAAAAGTAATCTTCAACCAGATAATTGCTCAAAAATTGAGAGAATCAACTTCACATTAACTGCTTTGCTCAAGTCATGTTCAAGGAACAGAATAGTATCGTCTGCATACTGCAGTATAGAGAGGACACCCTCAACTAAATGCGGAACAAGTCCCCCACCTGGCCATCATCCTTCGCACGAGAGAATTAAACAACCAGCATATCAGCCACTAAATTAAATAGGATGGGCGACAACGGGTCTCCCTGTCTTAAACCCTTTAGAGTCTGGAAATAATGACCTATGTCATCGTTGACTCTAACACCAACACTACCTCTCTGTACAAAGCGAGCAACCCAGTCACACCACTTTGAACTAAACCCTTTCATACGCAAAGTTTGCTGTAAAAATGCCCAATTCACCTTACAATACGCTTTTTCGAAACCAATCTTGAAAATCACCCCATCCATCTTCTTCCTATGCAACTCATGAATAGTCTCGTGTAAAACAACCACTCCTTCTAGAATATTTCTACCCGGCAAGAAGGCAGATTGTGTAGGCCTGATAATTTTCTGAGCAATACCAGTAATTCTATTAGTCCCCACCTTAGTAAAAAAATTAAAACTAACATTAAGCAGACAAATAGGTCTATACTGCTCAATCCTGCAAGCGTCCTTCTTCTTAGGCAGAAGGTTTATAATTCCATAGTTAAGTCTAGCCAAAGATAGCCTCCCGGAGTGAAGACGATCAAAAAGACGCATCAAATCGAATTTTGTAACTTCCCAAAAGCACTTATAAAATTCAGTCGGGAAACCGTCAGGCCCCGGCGCCTTATTAAGTTCCATCTGAGAGATAGCATCAAAAACTTCATCCTCAGAGAAGGCCGCAATTAACATATTATTTTTCTCCACGGAAACCCTTTTCAAATCCTCTGTTCTACTCTCAATTAGAGTGACAGAACATGGTGCTTGCGGCCCAAACAATTTTTTTTAATATTCCAAAATGAAAACCTTAAGATTTTCGTGACCAATAATCGTACCCTCATCTTGTGTCACCCAGTAAAAGAACTGAAAAATAAATAGATGAAAATTAGCACAAATTCGAGCGGGAAGTCATACAGAAGATATAGTTCATAAAATCTTCTCCTGCAGTCCTGCTTAATAACTGAAGACACAAGATAAGAAATCATATTATGCTAGGTCTTAAAATCAAGACATGGATTTGTCCAGGTTGACCGCACAAGAACTCAGTCCTTCCACCAATATACATGGTCTGTCAATTCCTACATTATCTTAATCACAGTTCCAATGGTTAATCAAATGCGTGTCATTTCCAACCCTTTAAGACATTAATAAATAGTAATTAGAAGTATAGTGTTCCACGTGTTTTTGTTGCAGTTATATCAAGTACGGTAAGCATTAATAAAAGGAGAACAAATGGACCTAAGAACTTCAAATGAACTTCCTAAAAAACGAAGGGCGTGATCGTATAATAATCATGCACAGTTTCGATAGCTCACACAACCCTACACAAACCGAAAGTTTAATATGATATGCATCAAGAAATGGTGCTTCTTTGTATATATACCTTGTGTCAGAATGTCTCGCCTTCATCATTGGGCCAATAGTACTTTCCCAATTCTTCAAATCACGTTCACTGAAAGCATCCAATCACGACAATGGAAACAAAGAGAATAAAAAAGTGTTTAACAAGAAAGATAATTCAATAACAATTCAGTAGTTGAACTTACCGCCACCAGTGGAGTGATCATAGAAGAGAGTCAGCAACATCTTCATTCATCCGGCCGCCAGCATCAAGACTGGAATTTCCCTTATACCAAATACTACAAGCAACAAAGTTGACGTATCTGAACTACTCATGTAAGGATTGAACTAATGAGCAAGCATTTTATCAAGCAGATACTCTGCATGAACGCGTACAAGGATCAAATCTGGTTTAAGCATAAAGGGAAAGGCAAAGCCTGACCTGCACTGAAAGCGGCCCAATGATGGCGAGACCGTCAAGGTCTCAAGTACAAGGTCGCCGGTGGCAATTTGAGGACGCCGAGGAGCCTAGAAATAACGTGCACTTTCCCTCTTGCGTCGACCACTCGGCCCCTTCCTCCTCCTATCTGCCCCCACGAACGGGAGGGTCACAACTGAGGGCGCCCTCCGACATGATCATGCGCCTCATACCGGCCGCCGCTGCACAACCAGAAGGTGCGAGCAGGAAGGATTAAAGATCACCGGCGGTGGCACTCGGGCTGCAGTGGCCGAAGGCGGGTGATGTTGCAACGCCGGAGGAAATGAGACGGGGAGGCGACGATCTCCTCCTCACTCCTACTCGCGCAGAGGCGCCGACGCCGCCAGTCTCCTATCTTGCCCGGAAGCCTCTAAATCCACCCGACCGCCGTGTGTATCAGTGTATGTGTGTGCGCAATGCCCCTGGCGGCGGGTCGACGGAACCAGGTAGATGGGAGCGACGTGGGAAATGCATGCACTCCGTCAAATATCAAATGACTGATTGGCGCAGCCTGTTGCATGCAAATTTTGTGTGCAAAATTGACCCCACACGAGGCAAACACTCCATTAGTCTGTGAGCGACATGGTGTACCCGTATTGGAGAAAGAAGCCAAATTTACTAATAAGACCAGCGGGCTCAGACTTAAGAACCACATACCTTGGGGATACATCGCCCAACTCTTATCGCGGTCTGCGAGTGACATGGTATACACACAATTAAACTGAGAAGAGCATCTGGGTTTGCGTTGTTTCTCGCCGCAATAATAAACTGAGAAAAGAGACTGCATGGCGATACGCCTATACCGACGGGCGGCGCGCAGATTGGTGTTGGCCGGTGGAGGAATATGCCACCAGGAGACATGCGCACTCAACACGCTCGAGGTTTGTCCACGACCGCCGAGGCAGAGGTCCTAAGCCGCACGGCCTCGTCGTTCGTTGTCTTGTGCCACTATGTCCTTCCCGATGATGCGTTCAGTGAAGTCGCTCTGCTCCTCGACCTGGTCAATGACATCTCATTCAACTTGATCCAGAGCTGTTTCGAGCCGTTCCTGGAGGCGACGCAGGCAATGTTCAGCCTGGCGTACCTCCACGGACGCTGCATCGTGCACCCCGACTTCAAGCTGCAAACTTCCTTGCGACCACGCCAGCGAAAATGGGGGTCGCTAAATTTGGCATCACCGGCAACCAGTGCTGGGAGGATCTGGCAAGGGCAGTTCGTGATCGTTGCGTGGGGACTGCATTACCGCCAGTGTGGCTAGGGCGGCGGCGCGCAGGTCCCGATGGATTTGAGAAGAGCTACCGGTTGGCGCGGGGAGCATCTGCGAAACGGGGATATGGGGAAGTGAAAGAACATATCAAGGAGCAGTGGAGGCGGTGGTCTTGTGGGTTGCAGTTTTTTTCTTCTAGCATGTCCGCGTCAGTTTGTTTAAAGGTAATCGTTTAAAGGTAAGGTTTAATACGTGAAAGATCTGATTGGATTTTCGTAATAATATAGTTGAGATTTTCTTGGGAGGTTGTATATTTACTGGCAAGGGTTTGTTTGCGCAAGGGTGAGTAACAAACTCCACGGTTAAAGCGCTTTGTGCCTTTGGCAAAAGATCTAGGGCCCGCTTGGAATACAGTTAGGCCACGCTTGGATGGTCGTATATTAGCCGAAAACTCCGGTATTTCTCGGAGCTTGCTATTTTCCTGGCCCAGCCCAGTTTTGGTACTTGGTTGACCGGATAGTTTTGCTGAAGTCCCCCGTTTCGGCCCGTTTCCTCCGGATATAACAACGGAGCAAGCCATGTCTGTATCTTTACTGTCGTTTTTCGCTCGTATCCTTGTGCACCACGGAAATACCCGGTTGATTGTTCCGGGCGGGAAATACACTTGCCTTCCCAAGCGGGGCCTTAATTTTTTCGGCGCAGGAAGATTTACGGGCCAGTTTTCTTGTGCCCACCAAACCATCCGTATTTCAATCCGGACCGAAGCAGGTCCGTAATTCTGTAGCGGTGCGCGAGGAAAGAAAACGGTCGAGAGAAATACGGACCGGCCACAAAAACAGCGAACCAAGCACCAATTTCGGGAATATTAACGATCCGTAATTTTGACGCCAGTATTACCTAATAAACGACGAACCAAGCGGAGCCTTAGTGGGATCACATGGTTAGAGATGAGAAATGGGTGGGATGAGGAGAATATTTAGGAAAGATGTTATTTTGTGCGGTTGGGTGTGCGGTGGTATTTTCTTAATAATTGCATATATGTGATAACTATTTGCGTGCTTGTGGTGGCATTTGTCCTGTAATCTATACTTCTTATAAAACAAAACCCCACTAACATGCATTAATGATTTTTCTATCTCAACATGCAAGCTATCCACATCATTCACTCTCTTAGCCAATCAATTGTCCATGTCATCTACACTTATATTTATTAATAATTGCATGCAAGTTACACATCATCTATTTCTTAAATCATCCAATTATCCATATTACAATTTAAAATATATTTATAATCAATTGAATTTTGCATATTCACTTAGAAAACATAATTTATCACATCTCTCATAACCTTTTGTTTATAACATACTATAATTTCTAAAGCGATCCCCGCAGCAACGCGCGGGGTATCCTTCTAGTTTATCATAAGTGTGACACCATACCACCACTGTAACCTTAATAGTAAAGATTACACAGTTTGCTTACTGCGATTATCTGTTGCTTGCAACTTAATAGCCAAGGTTTGCTCGGATGACATTCTGAGGGTGGATTATTGGTCATAGATGCAGTTGGATGACGGTCTATGTATCTTGTTGTAATACACGCATGAATCACATAGTAATCATCATGTCATGCATATGCAATATGGTGCAGCCTTTATATCTATCAATTGCCCAGCTGTAATTTGTTTACCACATATGCTATCTACCTGTCTTGGGATAGACACTTGTAGTGAACTGTGGACCCCGGTCCATTTTCCTCATACTGATAATACAACCACCGCAATCTCTATTTTCATACTGTTGCTACTGTTTTACTACTGCCATCACTGTTCTCTTTCATCTACTGCAAACAAATATTATTTTCCACACAGTACGTTTAACCTCTTTGTGTTCAGAAAAAACGGTGAGATTGACAACCGCACTGCTTCGTTGGCGCAACGTGATTTGATTGTGTTGTGTAGGCTCCACGTTGCTTCTGAACCGGTAGTGCGCCCTGCCACCTCCGTTGCATCAACCTTCGGAAGTGATTTCTTTCCCCTATTGGTCGATTCAACCTTGGTTTCTTTCTGAGGGAAAATTCGTTGTTGTGCTCTTCATACCTTCCTCTTGGGGTCTCCCAACGAGTGCACGATCTGCACCATCAAGCATATTTTCTGGTGCCGTTGCCGGGGAGAAAGAGGATTTCTGCAATAGGAGTCTCTCACTTCCAATCTCTTTACTTTGTTATTGTTTTGCTTGTTACTTGCTTTATCATGTTTGCTAGAAATGTTTGGTGTCTTTGAAACTAGATTTTATTGGCAAGGTGGGTTCACGGATGAACAACAAAACTATTATAAGGAAGACCGCTTGTCACAAAAAGGGATGCACTTATGGGAGCAAATTAATAAACTGCATGACTATGCTAAAAACTTGTGCTCTACTTATAATGTTACTTATTGCTTTGATGAAGTTTATTATTGTAGGAGGTATAAACATCGCCCTTTTCAATGTGAGTATAATGATAATCTTACCATATCTTCTTATGTTAAGGGAAATTATGACTTTTATGATATGGAACAAATTGACGAATTTATTGCTTAGAAGGGTGCATTCGAAATTGCCTATTTGCTTGAAAGTATTGATAATACACCTTATAAATTTGAGATTTATGATATAATTGAATATTGCTTTGATAATTACAAGGAATTTAATTACTATATAATTAAATATCTTAATGGATTCTCTTCCTCAAAGGAGGAGACTAATGCCTTGCAGGAACCTATGGAAGAAGAAACTGTTGAATCTGGAAGCTCATTGGATGAAAAAGAGGAGGAGAGTGATGATAAAGAGTAGGAAGAATGGAGTAGGTACCCATGTCTAGCTCCCAATGAGAGTAACTCTTTAACTCATACCTTATTTGATTTCCCTCCATACTCACCAAATAAGGATGAGTGTTATACTGATGATCCTATTGATTTTTTTTGAAATATCATTTTTTGATGAAATTGATACTTGCTATACTTGTGACCTTGATACTACTATGAATGAAACTTGTGAGAATGATATTGCTACTGTTATTTATGATAATCCTCTATTTATTCCAACTATTGATATGCATCATAATGAGGAAGTTTGTTTAGAAAATGTATATGATAATGCCCTAGATGATAGTCTTATTTTACTTGATGTTATAAATTATAATGCTACTGAAAATAGGATTGCTATTGGTAGTACCATACCTTTTATGAGTGATCAATCATCTTGTTTTGATATTGCTAAAAGTGGGAAAAAAGAGGAGCTGATTTTAAATTTTGATCCCACTGTTTTGGAGCTTGTTATGAATTGTGTGCTTTTAGACCATGAAAAACATGCTTTATGTGATAATTATGTTGTTGAGTTCGTTCATGATGCTACTGAAAATTATTATGACAGAGGAAAATATGGTTGTAGGAATTTTCATGTTACTAAAACACCTCTTATTTTATTGAAAGTTTTGAAATTGCTCTTGTTCTACCTTCCCATGATTTCTAGTTTGAGCTTCTTTAATTTGTTTCTTTACAAGATTCCTATTCATAGGAAGTGGGTTAGTCTTAAATTTGTTTTACATTTTCTTCTTGATGCTATTTTTTGCTTCAATTCATATTTCTTATGTGCGCATCTTCTTAAATTATCATGCCTCGCTAAAATGCTTTAAAGAAAAGCACTTCTTGGGAGATAACCCATGGTTTTATTTTTGCTTTGTTTTTGTCTGTTTTCTTTGACTCAAGTGGTTGTATATTTCTGTAGAAACTCTTTTATATATTTATTTTCATGTATTAGTTGTGTCAAGTAAAATTTCTAGCGAAAGTTGGAGTTGGTTTTGGATTTTTGCGCAGGAAACAGATTTCTGTTGTCCACTGTAAAAAATCGCATAATTCACATAAAGATCAAAATGACCTGAAAAGTTTTGTGCTTATTCCTCAGCTAATTCTGAAACTCTTTCATTCTTTACATTTTTTGATTTGAGAAACTTAAGTGTCCCAAAAATTTCGGGTTCTGGTTTTGACAGATTCTGCCTTTTTGCTTGCATTCTCTCTTTTACTATGTCGAGTGGATTTATTTGCTCCACAAAACATCAGTGGATGTAGCTAATATTTAAAATTATCAATAATTCTTGTGTCCTTGAAGAACATGTGAATTTTTTATTATGCACTAACCCTCTAATGCGAATTACATTGAGTGTGGTGTGAAGAAAGTTTTCACGGGTAAAGAGAAGAGGGTGATATAATATGATCAAGAAGAGTGCAAGGATAAATCTTGGGGATGCCCCCGTGGTTCATCCCATCAAATTCTAAGGAGACTCAAGCATCTCAGCTTGGGTATTCCCAAGGCATCCCCTTCTTCATCAATAATTTTTCAGGTCACTTCTAGTGGAACTATATTTTTATTCGGTCACATCATATGAATTTTACTTGGAGCGTCTGTTTTTTTCTTTCTGTAATAATATTGTTGGATCCTAGAATTCTTTATGTGGGAGAGAGACACGCTCCGCTTTTTCATATGAATACTCGTTATGCTCGTATTCTTAATTTTTCTTCTAGTTGCTGCAAAATTACCTTTTTAGCTCCTATTTTTCATGCATCTCTTATTCAGAGTTGTTACTTTTAGTAGAGTTGTGTTAGTACTCTCTTGTTTCATTGCTATATCCCTTGGAGAGTTTTTGTTTAGTATAAAATTATTGGTGTTGGAAAGTTGTAGTACAGTTTTCGTGCTTATATCGGTGCAAATAGAAGCTTGTATAGACTGTGGCTAGACTTTTTCATGTCATGCTAGATGTTATTTTAATTCTATTCTTAGTAGTTTTTATTGTAGCATGACTTGACTCAAATAGCTGAGAGTTATTAATGTTCCATTGAAAGAATCATGACTTTTTTTATTATATTGAAGCATAATTTGTGGTGTTCTCCTTCGAATGCTTTATTTGGTTGACTTGGCACATGCTTACACCATGTTTATGACTACAAACCAGTCACTTGTAGCCTCTATGATCATTTAGTTTTTGACTTGTAATACCCTTTATGCTTTTATTAATAATGTTTTTGTCGCTATGCATGATTATGACCATTATTGCTCTCTTGATTTGTCGTTCCCAGTCTTTTGCTAGCCTCCACCTGTATGAGCATGAGTGCTTGCTGCCATATTTATTTCAGATTGCTATTATTACTTATAACCATCCATATTACTCGCATTTCATTATCTCTTCGCCGAACTAGTGCACCTATATACCTGACAAGTATATGGGCTTTTTATCGAATTGCCCACAGCGGTCCACTTCTACTCAGTTTTACCCCTAGCGCGGAATCGACCTCAGTTTTGCCCCTAGTCTGTGCGCAACTACTATGGAGAGGATGGAACGGTAAGTTTGGAGTCGAATCCGTTAGGCGAAGTGGGCCCGGAGGAGTCAGACTCCGTTTCGCGCAGTGGGTCCAGGTGGGACTGCCAGTTCGTTGAAACCGTCCGGAGCTTACAGGTGGCACCGCGCAGTTAGTTGACTAATCTGAATAGTCCACACCCGAGCTTCCCGCCACCACCGTCGTGCGCTGCCGACCAATTTAGTTGCCCCACCGTCGTGCGCTGCCGCTCTCGCCGCCGCCACCTCCGCACCACCCCCTCTTGCGCCACGAGCACCTGCGGCACCACCACCACCTGCGACGCCACCACCATCTGCTCCACCGCCACCTTCCTCAGCCAGCGCCCCACCACCACCTATGTCACAGCCAGCAGCACACATTTGCGCCGCCAGCACCACCTGCACCACCTGCACCGCCGCGACCGTTCCGCGTGGCCACCTGCTTCACCGCCGGGGCCGTCCTGCGACGCCGCTGGTGGGGCGCTCGTTCCACCACTCTGCCCGCCACCTGCTCGACGAAATGGACAGGGCGAATGAAATGGAGAGCGTCCGCGCCATGGGGCCGGAGACACGCTGCGTCCACGATTGGGTTCCCATTGGGTAAGTACTGAGCTTTGAATTGTCGATTAGACATGGGATGCCATTGGTTTGCAGCTGATTGCGTCTCTGTTTTCGTGGGTTAGGATGGAGTT
Source organism: Alopecurus myosuroides (assembly GCA_028641055.1). Classification (NCBI taxonomy): domain Eukaryota; kingdom Viridiplantae; phylum Streptophyta; class Magnoliopsida; order Poales; family Poaceae; genus Alopecurus; species Alopecurus myosuroides. The sequence continues at coordinate 148,232,941 of CM054063.1, forward strand.
ACGGTTTGCTTTCTTGATGAACGTTAGAAGGGAGCGCTACACTGTCGATGCAGACAGTAAGAAGAAATACCAAGGAGGTTTCAGTTATTCGGTCCCAATGGATTGTAACTGGAGTTTCAGACAATTTGGGGAGATAATTTGCAGCCCATATCCTTGGGATTTGTATTATGAAGTGGAATTTAGATACTTTGATGGGGGAAAAGATTGGATCCAAATTAGTAATGATGAAGAGCTCGCTACCATGTTTGCTAAGCATAAGGAGGCAGAGAATTTTAATGTGAAGCTGCAAAATGATGTGGTTCTACCGGCAGTTGGACACACGGTGGCGGGTTCATCTTCTGTGGCAGGACCATCACGTCATACTGTCAACTCTAGCCAGAACAGTTCAAAACCAACTCGACGTGGTGGCTCGACAAGTGTGGGCACTGGGAGAAGGGTTCATGTTGAAGTGGAGGAGGATGCCTGCATTTCTGCGGATGATGAAGAGAGGCTATATCCTGATGTTATTCAGAATTTAAGACAGACACCTCGGGCTGAAATCCAATATGAGTCTAACAGTGACGATGAAGAAGAGGAAGACCGGACACCTGCTGAATGGAACCCTGCGAACCCTCTTATGGCAGAAGGTTGCATTTTTCTTCCATGGATGAGTGTAGAAATGCACTTGTGACGTACTGCATGAAGGTAGAACGTGCCTTTACAGTTGACAAGAGCGATAAAAGGTGCTACACCGTGCACTGTGTGTCTGAAGATTGTCAATGGAGGATGCATGCATCTAAAATGTGTGGCAGTACCAATGTTCAGGTAAAAGTGAACCCTTTTCCCCACACATGCGGAGAATCAACCCTTAGGAAGCAAACAATCAGCAGAGCCAAGTCAAGATGGGTGGCGGATGAAGTAAAAAAATGGGTGGCAGAAAACCATCAAGTGAGTGCAAAGCAATTGCATAAAAACATCAAAGACAAGTTCAATATAGATTTACCATACATGAGGGTGTTCAGTGGTAAAAATAAAGCATTGGAATCTATCCATGGTAACTGGAATGAAAGTTTTCAGTTGTTGTATTCATTCAAAGCTGAAGTGGAGAGGACAAGCCCAGGTAGTGTTGTTTAAATTGATCACCACACCGTGGATTACACATTGAAGAAAGTGCCAAAGACCAAGGAAAGCTTTAGGAGGGTTTTTGTATGCTTTCAAGCTTGTAAATTGGGTTTTTTGGTAGGCTGCAGGCCTTATTTGGCTATTGATGCTACTTTTTTCACAGGGAGGTTTAAAGGCCAGCTAGTAGTAGCTTGTGCAGTTGATGCACACAGTTTTGTTTTCCCAGTTGCCTACGGTGTGCTGGAGACAGAGTCCGAGGAGAGCTGGACATGGTTTTTGCAGAATCTGCGCCAGGCTATTGGACATCCCAATGGATTGGTAATCCACACAGATGCATGCAAAGGTTTAGAAGTGGTCGTGGATAATGTGTTCCCAGGAGTAGAGCACAGGGAATGCATGCGTCACCTTGCTGCAAATTTTGTGAAGAAATTCAAAGGAAAGTTTTTTACCGAGAATTTATGGTCTGCATCTTTGACTTGCAGTGGGAGGAAGCACAACTACCACATGAGGCAGTTGTACACAAATGAGAAAGTGAAGGAATAATTGGAAACACACCACTCAAAGTTATGGGCTAGAAGCCAATTCAGTGAAGTGAGCAAAGTTGACTATGTGCACAATAATCTTGCAGAATCTTTCAACTCAACGATCCGGAGACTAAAGGATCTTTATTTGGCAGATTTGCTTGACAAGATAAGGATAGAATACGCCGAGAAATTTCATTTCCGTCTTGAAATAGCTAATGCAAAATTCATGGGCCACGTTATTATCCCGGCTGTGATGAAGGTGTTGAAGCAAAAAAACAGAGGGCTTGAATATGAACATGAGATTTATCTCGGATACCAAATCATAGGTATCATTCTTTGATAAAAGTAACAAAGAATGGAGATATCTAGTGGATTTAGAAGAGAAAACTTTCAGTTGTAGGCAATGGCAGATAACTGGTTTGCCATGCATTCATGCCTTGTTTTTCATCACTTCTCTCACAGGTCCAGTAGGGGATATACAGCAGTATGTCCATGATTACTACTATGTAGCAATGTTCAGAGCCACATGTGCACATGCCTTGCCTGCTTTGGAGGGAAAACAGCAATGGGATAGAGTGGACCCTGGATTCAAACTTTGTGCTCCGGTTCTGAAGAGAGCTGCAGGTAGACCGAGGAAGAGTTGACACCGACGTCGCAGTGAAGGTGGAGTTGGAGCGAGGGTGCGTAAGTGCACAAGGTGTGGTGGGACTTGTCATTTTGGCAAATATTGTGATAACGCAGTAGATCCAGGGTTTGGAGAGAGTATGCCTGATGAAAATGATGGTCAGCAGCCGGATGCAGCATTTGAAAATGATGATCAGCTGCCGGATGAAACATTTGAAAATGATGATCAGCAGTCAAGTGATTCAGATGATGCTCCAGATCAAAATGATGATCAAGTACATGATCCAACTGATTATTCAAATGATGATCAAGTCCATGATGTTCCATATGCTCCATTCGATGATCCATATGCTCCAGCTGATGATCCGCTGGATGCTCCAGCTGATGATCCAGCTGATCATTCAGCAGATGCTCCAGATGCTCCAGCTGATGATCCGCTGGATGCTCTAGTCGATGATTCTGCCATGATCTCACCAGTTTCGTTGGATGCTCCATTGGATGATTCTTCTATGATCTCACAAGTTTCATTGTATGCTCCATTGGATGATTCTGCCATGGTCTCACAAGTTTCATTGGATGCTCCATTGGATGAGTCTGTCATGATCTCACCAGTTACAAGCTTAGATGGGTATGTAAATCCTGCCATGATCTCACCTATTTTCATTTTTCATTTTATTTATTTATCATGATCCTTTATGTTTTGTACAGATCTGGTGTAGTTTCAAAGAAGAAGGCCAACGTACCGACTACCAAGAGGAGAAGACCAGAAGCTGTGAGCAAGATGAGCACAAGGAGCAAAGAGCCACCAAAACAGCCAAGGATCACAAAGAAGCCCCGACGCTATTGAGACTAAGTTGGTGTTGTATTTCTGTTGAATAATGTTGTATTTATGTTGACTGGTGATGTATCTAAGTTAGAACATAGTTTGGATGATGTTTGAATAATGTTGGATGATGTTGAACCAAGTCGTTTCAAAATTTTAGGAAAACGTGCTTCAAATGAGGTCTCAAGCTAGGGTAGACACCCCCGTTTGAAATTTCATGAAAAATTCGACCTTGTCAAAATTATTCAAATAAATTTGAGGAGCAACTATATCACATATAACAACATTGTGCGTTAGATTCATGTCATTTTGATTTTTTTTGAATTATTTATGCTCATTTGAAACCATCGCTCTATTCTCATGAGAAATGTGCTTCAAATGAGGTGTGAAGCTAGGGTAAATACCCCCATTTGTGCTTCAACATTTTTTGGCATCTTGTCTAAATCAGCCAAATTAATTTCCTAGACATCTATTCTACATATATAGTGTAAATCTGAAGTTTCATTATGTTTTGAATAATTCTTCTATTTTTTTAATTTTTTATTTAAATAACATGGTTTAATAGAAAAATCATATGTAAAACAGATAAAAATCATCGCTCTAGTAAATCTGAAGTTTCATTATGTTTTGAACAATTCTTCTATTTTTTATATTTTTTTATTTAAATAACATGGTTTAATACTTAACAGCAAAGAAATCATATGTAGAACATATAGAAACCATCGATCCCTGTGGCCAACGGACCAACTAATCAGAGCGCAGAACGAGCGTCTCGCGGATTGCTGTGGCTGCGAGCGCATCTGTCCGATGCACGATTCCTTCTAGAAGGCGTCGATCCAACAGGTCGAATCTCTGTGTTTCCTTCTAGAAGCTTTTCGGCTGGTCAAACAGAGGGTTGACCAAGCTTGAAATGAGCATACATAATTAAAAAAAAATCGAAAAAAATATAAAGCCGACGCACATAGTAATGTTATGTCATATAGTAACGAGAAAAAAATATAAACCTGTCTTATAAAAAATGGAACGAAAAAGCCTTGTGTAACATGTGATATCTTGAACAGACTAGTAGAGAGTTCAAGAAAATGAGGTGAGTTTCAAACCTTTGGAACTCAAATAAGGTCAAAATCTCACCAAAGCTTCATTTTGGTGTGACTAAGAAAGATCCAAAGTTATTTTTTCA